>JAAOOA010001586.1:55000-106518 GCA_012861695.1 Trematomus loennbergii
TTTACACACCACCAGCCAAAACAAAATGGAGCTCAGGTTTTTTTCTAATCCGCTCAAATCTGGAGAAGGACATTTTCTGCTGTCGTATGCAGTATGCATTTGACATGCATACGTCGGCGATTGTATGCAGTATTTATTCAAAATGATGTCTGCTAAGAACAATAATAAGGATTGGAAGGCTGTGGCTCAGTGGGTAGTGTGCTGGACTTCAGGGGATAGCAAGTTTGAGTCCCACTGCAGTCAGCATGTCGTTGTGTCCCTGGGCAAGACACTTCACCCCAAGTTGCTCCTGTGGGGATTGTCCACAGTACTGAATGTATGTAAGTCGCTTTGGATAAAAGCGTCTAACAAATGACATGTAATGTAACTGCCAAGCAGCAACAGGGGAAAAACTAATCAACAGAGCTGCAGTCAGGATGCTGGATACAGTATGATAGAAACCATCATGTGATGAAGTTACAGTCAGCATTTCACACATACATTGATTGCTCAAACTGTTCCTGGTGTATAAGGAAGGTTGGTGTTTGGTAGCTTTAGAAACAGATTTAACGTTCTCCCTCGGGGAATCATTTACTTGATTTTGCTGAGAATAAAGGTAAGTAAGTCTAAGTGCGTGTGGGCTTGGCACAATAGTGGATCATTGGAATGGATTTGCTTATTCTAACACAGGATTCAGGAGAGAGTAAGATAGCAAGTGCATGAGAAAATGTGTTTTCATGGGCATTTATCAAGAGGTGAACACAAGGTGAACGAGATGTTCTGATTGACAGGCCAGTTTAAAATGATACAGTTACACTTTTTAACAACAGATTTGAATTATGAGGCTTTAAAGATTGACTGTTGATCTGATTCTAAATAATCATCAGTTTTTTCTTTGTTAATCAAACTCCCCCTCTATGTTCTCTATTTCAGCAGCCAAGTGTATTTTGAAATCATCGCTGATGCCAAAGTGGAATAGACAAATGCGTCGCAAGCCAAGTAAATAAAAGCAGCATGTGGTTGAGGGCTGGTGATAAATGCATTCGCTAATTAGCGAGGCTTAAAAAGCTTACACTGGGAGGATATGAAAGGCATTTATTTCAAGAGTTTCTTATAAAGGAAAGTGGAGACCCTTCGACATGCGTGTGACTATTTATAACTTGCATTACTGGATAATTTCTTATCATGTATTCACTTATTATTTTATATATTTAATAATGATTTCGGCTTTTAGACCTGCTAGTATAAGTTGTGTGTTTATTATCATGCATTGGCAGGATTTGAGTCAGTGTGTTTTTGGTGTTTATGTTTGATTGTTTTATAGTGACTTTTGTCTAATTCTAGATGAAAAACATAAATTCATGTAGGTCTAGAAAATATGTATTGGCATTGTAAAAGGTCACGCTGTTATTGTGTGTTTGTATACATGCTAACAATGTGAACTCTCAAAGGGGGAAGTATAAATCCCTTGCTTGTATGTTTCTGTCTATACGGGCCGGTCCTCTCTGAGAGGATGTTTGGGCACGCTTGCTGCACTGTTGTCCATGACTTTGTTTGTGTTGGACAGATTGAGGGAGCCGGGGGCCGAGGACATGCTAATGAGGTCACTGCAGTGCTGCGGTAGAGCAGGCAGACTGCATACACTCCCCAAAAAGCACCTTTAAGGAAATGGCCCACTACACTAGAATGTGCGGTTTAGTGAGGAATGACTCCTGGCTTTTGGTACACGCTGTCCCTGTGATGTCAGCAAGTATAGCGTGTGGAACTTCATAGATCATTCATTTGAAAGGACTTATACCTGACACTCATTGTCCAGTAAAGATGTTCTGAGTATATGGGACATTTTATGTTTCACACCTGAGAACACTACAATAAAATAAATAGGGTTCTATCTTATCTTCAAATGAGGTAGATGTATTTCTGTTTTTGCCACTCAGAATACAATTCCAATGTGTTTTTTGTTGGCTATTCTGATCAGAGGTATTTTCTACATTATTGAAACAATGACAATGTTACCAATTATAAGATCCTTAATTGCAATGTCAAACTGTTTTATAAGATTCATAAAATCCAACTTCCCATGTCTTTGCAGTTTTGCAGCATTTGAAATGTAGATTTAGGACATTTCCATTCCAATTAAGGCCTTATTTTTAGATCACTGAATTGAATACATTTTGAGGCTTTCTGAGGATTCAAACGCACTCTAAATAAAATCCTATTTAATTCACTGCCTAAGACAGCTTAATTTAGCTTCTAAATGGAATAATTATCTTTAAATATTTGCATGTGTCCGTGTTGAAATTGTGTTATTAAGTGGTTCACTAAATGATATATGAATGCTAGGATGGCTTTGGAAAGCTGGCCCCACACATATCACCTCTGCAGATGATCCAACATCTACACAAAGAAGTACCCACGCAGTGTAATTGTATTATCAAATATACATGCCAACAGTTTTCTGAAAAGGCAGTGTGTTTGTGTGATTAGTTTTAAGTTCTGGCTGAAGTAGCAGGGTCAGTCACGCCCTTGTCAGCCGACAGTGGGGCTGTCACCTCGCGGAGCATCAGGGGCCCGTTGGAGCAGAAGCTGGAACAGCGTGTTCCAAAACAACAGCGACAGTTAGAGCAGACACTTAGCTTCTGTTCTGCACGGGACGCTGTAGTGGACACTGACTGGACAAACCGATTAACTGTCATTAACTGCCCCAAAATCCCATCCCACGCATTGCTGATGCTGCCCCTCATTAAGTCTAAGAACGTGTAATGCTGTCCTGTTATTAAAGGAACTCAAACAATGTGATAACAGGTGTTTTAATGTTTCTACTGATATTTCTTTCACACCCTTTCTGCTATAAACATTAATATCAAACGGCTGTGAGGGTTTTGTGATGAAGTCAAACAGGACTAGGACATTTAGTTGACACTGCTTCCCCCTGCTGTTCAAATGTAGTAACAACCACACTTCTTCCTACAACCAGACCTATTCAATGGGATAGCAAAACAATGCTATAAAGTGTGATTTGATGAAGCATGTTTATCCAGTTTAAACAAGACACTGACCGCTGAGTCCTGAGATGACCCCCGCTGCCCTTTAAGCTCCGCTAGCTGTCTCTCCATGTGGTAAACCTCCTCAGACATTTGCCTATGGAAAGCACAAACAGTTTGGCAGTGTTAAACATGTGGAACCTTGTTATAACCTCTAAATAGCCTTCTGGTAAATAACAAAAAGAGAGAAAACTCCCTTTAAAAGAGATAGGGTTATAAACGTCTGGGTGGTACAGTAAATCATTTTCTTAAGTCTAGGGAAACATTATTCCTTAAAACATGGCTACAACTGATACAGTTGTTGACAGTTTTGCTGTTTAAGTGGCCGTGTCAGACCTGACCTTTACCTCACCTACCTCTATTAAGCTTACCATTGATACAAAAATGCTAAATTGGCTGTAAATAGAAAGGATGTATGTTTCCATCATGTATTTTCAGTGTGAAACCAGGCATGTGAAACTAGATAGAACATTCTGAACTTTTGACCTATGCTAGATGGGAAATAAAAACGTAAAAGTTCCAGCCACAATTCTGAGAAGGCGCTTGTGGTTGTTGCTTGTGGACACCTTGAGAGCGGTTACAACGGGTACGAAGACAATGAAGCACAGGATGCAGGCGGCCTACGCAAAGGGTCGTAGATATCCAGATTACGTTGATCTTGCGTGTAGATTCTGGGGGGTTTAGTCCTGAAAAGATTGGACGGCCGTTCACCGGAGCCTTATCAGCACCGGAGTTCGGTATCGGAGGCGGCCTAGATATTAACGTTGGTTGTATCGAAGTTAGATTCCTTTTCACAGTTATGGCTGTTTACAATATTTATTGATTTATGAAGTGATGCAAAGAGATATAAAAAAAACATCCATAATGGTGTGATGCTGTTTAATGTAAAAATAGAAATAAAAACATCCTTGTTTTCTGTCTTTTAAAGCTCATAAGCATGTAGTGTTTCCACTTTTACTTGACTACTTGTTTCTTGTCCATAGATTTCAAATCCTAATCTAAACAAAGCACTTTATTTTAAATACAGTATAATCACTGGAGTTGTATTGGATCTATGTTTACCTGTGCACAGCCTGGGCCCTGCTCAGTTGGCAGTGGAGACGCTTCACAATGGCTTCATAGCGCTTGTTCTGGATCTGAGAAAAACATTAACGGAAACAAAAATGATCATTTTGGCCTTGAGACCTGATACATTTTTTGGTGCTTTTGTATTGTAAAATAAGTTGTGTAACAGTCAGCCATCCGGTGTTGCAGTTAGGTCATCTGCAAATATTGGCTAAAGGAAATGTCTTCATTATTATGACAAAGTTAGTTTAACCTACATGTTGTTTTTTTATAAAGTAAAGCATTTAATGTATATTAGTACTGGAAATAGAGATACTCTTTATGATAGCAGAAATTGAACCGTTTTGGACTTTAGCTGGCCAAACTAATGTCATCAATACATGTCAGTTATCTGTAGATTCATAGCTGATGAAAATAAATAATTGTTAGTAGTGGTCCTTAAATAAAGTCACCATTTCTCTCTCCCATACCTCTATGTCTTTCTTTATCTGGGTATGAGTTAAAAACTCTTTTCGCACTTGCTCTTTCTTCGCAGCTATAGACTCCCTCATCACAGAGATCTCCCTCTTCAGAGTTTCATTCTCACTCTGCAGAAAAGAGATGGATACAATCAACATGGTAGGTTCAAAGTTTCAAAGAGTTAATTATCCTCTAATGTATGTTCTCCACCTTTGCCATCTGCACTGTGTTCCCGTTCGGATTATCCAAATCTGCCTTCAGCGCCTCTTTCTTCTCTCGCAGCATCTGGATAAGCGCTCTCTTCTCCTCCAGCTCTCTGTGGGCCTCCGTCTGGCTCGCCGCATGCAGAACAGCTGCTCTGTGACCCTCCATCTTGCTTCGGTAAGTGTTGAATCTCGCCAGTGCCACGCAAGCGTTCTCCTCCTCCTCACTTGTACCAATGTGGATATCTGTTATTTCCTTGCTGATGGATGCATAGCGCTGATGCAGGACTTTTGTCTGCCGCTCCAGGTGCTCCATCTCACCCTCCAGCATTAGGAATTCCCTGGTTTTAGATCTTAGATCCTGCTCTAACATCTCGCCCTTCTTCTCAACCCCTGAAAGAGTTGCCTGATAAGGGAGGCAAACCAAAATGTCCAAATCACTGTTTAATCCCCAAGAATTCATTTTTTGTGAAGCAAAGGTGTTTTGAAAGAGACATAAAATCACACTCACAGTTTACTCTCGTTGAGAGATTATAAACCATGTCTATTCCTTTTTGCATGGAAGCATATTCCTTAATAATTAACTATATGTATGTGCAAAAACTACCATTTAAATAGACATTTTGTTACACATGTACGTTTGGTTCTATCACATTAAACCCCTACTAATTGTTATGTAATAATTGTGTAAAACTACTGCCTTTTCTACTATTTAGCATGACCATAACTGCAGTGGCACAACTGCAGTGGCATTAATCAACACAATCCCCTTTCTTTCATCCAAACTAATTCCTATCTAATGGAAATGTGAAAACTTTGCTAGAAAGTGCATAACAGATTGGGTGTGGAAGACTATATTAAAGCCTGTATTAAATTAAACTGGGGTAGATATGAACCTTCAGGGATGAATGTCTTCTGCTTGTCTTTCAGGCTCTCAGTCTGGGCATAGCCGTGTTTACTGACATCCTGCACCGCCTTGGTTAATGAAAACCTAGGCTTCTCCTGTACTCCTGGGGGACAGTAAACAAAAGTGTATTGAAGAGACTGTAAATGTTCACATAACAAAATGTTAGGGATTTAGACATGTAGCTTAACAAACCTTTAATTAAGTTATAGCTACAGCTTAACTAGCAGCACATAAAGTTAATAGCAAGTTCAAAGCTTCAAAGCAGGTCTCAAGGGAGCTAAAATTGTCTAGCCAAGACAGTTATGCTAGTTTATTAGCCTAATATTAGCGTTAATGTTTTTGATCAAAGTTAAAAAGCCCCCCTTAGACTCAGTTAAACAAACTTCCACAACAGTATTAATCTTTTGTCAGTGAACATGTTCAACTATATTTGTTGTGTTAATACATTACCATCTTCACTGGCTCCAAATGTTGACATTTTGACATCAGTTAGCTAACGTTATGTTAGCGAGAAGCTCGTTGATATAATAATTATAATGACGTAGCTAATTGATGTAGCTGACAATAAAAATGGTATTGAGTGTTTAAGCCAATGAGTCTAAGAAATACAGTTAATAATCAAATATTAAATTACGAGCATTTTTTACTTAAGGAAATTATTAGAGAGCTATTATTTATTATTTTATATAATTCAACTAACTGCGTAAACAATACAACTACAGTTCCCAGAGGTCACCTCTGCTCGACCTGGTTACGTTTCCAAAGCTACATCCGGTCTCTACAGCTAGCTACAGTGGAAGTGACAGTTGTTGCTAACACTAGAACAACACATGGGAATATTGTTCTACTTTATGAATGGCCCTTTTTTAAAGTAGTCAAATGCTTGTAAATCGCTTGCCTCGACTATGCGCTTTGTGTAGCCGTGTATTCTACAGCAGCAGAGGAAGAAGAGCAGGATGGAGGACACTTACAGGACACACCAGTCTGGAATATGCTAACATCACAAAGGTGCAACAACACTGGGGCACAGTAGCACCAAAACGCCTCTCTCACAGTGGTTTTGGGGACTTGTACAAGACTGAGTCTGTTCAGAGGTTTCTCCAGCAGCTCGTGGAGGAGTACAAAGACTCCAGTAAGAAGATACAGCATGCACAACTCAGTGAATCAGAGAGGAAAATACTCATTAAGAGGCAGAAGGAGCTGCTGCCTCTGGCAAATGTGTTTGAGAGTATTCAACAAGCCTTGAAAGACCAGGAGGAAATCCTTTCACTCCTGCATAGTGAGTATTTTATTATATTAATGTCAGAAACAATTATCAACATGTAGCTACTGCTAATAATAAACTCACAATTTAGTGCCACATTGATCCTTTATATATTTTCTTAGGTTGTGTAGGAGTCCATTTTAAAGTCTGACAAAGTCTTGCAACTAAGAATATAAGGTTCTTTCAGAATGTCTTTCAAGTAAATAATAGGTATTGCTGTCTATAAATAAGAACTAAGGCTCAATATTCTATTAGAAACATATCTCCTAATGTATTTTATTATTTTGTCAGAATATTCATTGTGTATTTCAGGCAGTTAATGCAGTTGGGATGAAAATATCTGACATTTCTGCATTGCTTTGTTCAGGTTCAGCAGGTACCAAAGATGAAGATGAACAGTTGACCCAGCTGTTGAAAGACGAGGAAGTGCAAATCTCACACAAGATTTTGGCCTTAAGAAAAGATGTGAGAACACAAGGGCACGATCAGACATGTGTAAAAATGTGTTATAGAACAGCTAATAACATGATATTCTTTCTCTCCAGTTAATCAGGGCTCTTGTTCCTGTCGACCCTCTGGATTCCAGTAATGTTGTGATGGAGGTTGTATCAGGACGGACAACAGGAGGTACGAAGAATCTTCACTATGTATCAAATAAATATGTAAAATAACATCCAGTTTGTTATGTTAATATCGTTGATGTGATTTCAGGGGATATCTGTCAGCAGTTCACAAGGGAAATGTTTGACATGTACCAGGGCTTTGCCTCTTACAAGAATTGGGAATTTGACGTTTTGAACTACACAACTGCTGAGATAGGTCAGTCACATTTTGTTTGTATAACTCTTTCATCATCTAGTCAAATGAAGCTTGAAATGTCTATCCTTAATGTTGTATATTCTGCTTCATATAGCCAAAATCTTCTATAGATATCATTTTTTGTTTAATAATTTAGACTGTGTCTCTCAGGTGGCCTCCACCATGCAGCCATGAGAATAGCAGGGGAGAATGTGTACAGACATGTGAAGCATGAAGGGGGGACACACCGGGTGCAGAGGATCCCCGAGGTGGGCCTCTCCTCCAGGATGCAGCGTATCCACACGGGAACCATGACTGTCATCATCCTGCCTCAGCCAGTGGAGGTACTCTACTCTCTGCTTTCTCCTCAGGCGGTGTTTATTAGCATGAGGAAACAGTATGTAAATAGTAACCAAACAATGTAATACCGCCTTAAAATGCAACAAAATGTGCATTTAACATGACTGAAGTAATAACTCTGACAGATGATGTAATGATGTAAAAAGAATATGCTTTTTTAATTGCTAATTTTTAAAGTTGAAAATGAAATAATTGATATCTCAAAAAAGGGAAATGTTATGGAATTTTCAGGAAGTTATTACATGAAATTGTTCTACATGCCTCTCTATTTTTGTCTCCCGTGTTCACAGTTTGACGTGCACATCGAACAGAGGGACCTTCGCATCGACACGTTCAGATCTCGGGGCGCTGGGGGCCAGAGCGTCAACACAACAGACAGCGCAGTGCGCATCGTTCATCTTCCCACCGGTAAAACATGCAAGAGTATTTCAGCTCTCCTGTCGTATCAACATCACGCCTTATCGTTTATTCTCTTGCTTATCAACAGGTGTAACAGCTGAGTGCCAGGAGACCCGCTCTCAGCTGAAGAACAGAGACCTTGCCATGCGCATGCTGCGGGCCCGGCTCTACCAGGGCATGAGGGTAAAGACACCGAGCAGAGGCACTCGGCACGAAAGCAGCAGGTAAGTGAACTCCCAATTTGACAAGGAACACAGATATAATATTCAGAAATCTTTTTAACTTCTTATCTGTTTACCCCCATTCACTACAGGTGGGCACACGTTCTCAGTCAGAGAGGATTCGAACCTACAACTTCAGCCAGGATCGCGTCACAGACCACAGGACTGGATATGGTACGAGAGACATTAAGGTAAGGGAGTGTCCACAATCATAAGAAACCAGCACACTTTCTTTTTGAATATTTATTGTATCATGCTTTATTTCCTGTACTGTTTCTCATGAGTTGAATGTGTTTTGCTCCATGTTGAAGGAGTTCATGAGAGGAGGCGAGGAGCTGGAGGATCTGATCTCTGACGTGCATGAGCATGCAGAGAGGGAGGCTGTGCTGGAGGTGGTGGAGAGCCGCGGCGTGAAAGCACCAGAGTCCTGACAGACTGCACACTGAAGTCAAATATACTCAACAAGTACTGTGACTGCACATCAGAGCTGACATAATATCAATATGAATGTATGCAATAGTCACATTTCAAATGATGCCATGGAAGACAAACTGATATAAGATAATTTTTATAAATTATCAATACTTGAAATGTAAATGCATTTGCTTATCAACGTAGTAAGTTATTACTAGCTAAGAGCTGCACATATATACTGGAAATGTTTTTATAATACAAATATAGTGTATGAAGTGGTGGAGGGAGCATTCAGATCCTTTACTTAAGTGAAAGTGCTAAATGCCGCAGTGTGAAAATACTCTGTTACAATTCAAAAATGCCTCGTGAAAATGTTATATGAGTTATAATCAGGAAATTGTACTTAAAAGTAATAAAGTTAAAGTAATATGGCACTGTGACTGTTCTAATGTTACTGTATATATTCAAGCATTAGATGGATTTAGATAAAGCAAAATCATTTAAATAGAACAGCACCAAAGCGTCACCTATGATATTTCCTTATTAATTTACACAATCAAAATATTTGTCGATTGACCAGATCCACCAATCATATCAGCTGTACATTTTCATGTGTTTTTCAATAGTAACTATACCTGTCAGATAAATGTAATGGATTAAAAAAGAACAATATATTTGATATAGTATAAAGTAGTAGGAAAATAATATATAAGTACATCTCATTTGTAATACTTTCCACCACAAATAACTTTATTTTTAGCATTTGTGCTCCAAGGTGGAATGCATGACACACCAGGTGGAAATGTAACTGTACGGGAAACCTGATCCAGTATATTACATATTAGCAGTGGTGTTTATCCGTGTGTATTTATGGTCCTCTGCCAGTCAGGGTGGGGTAACACCATCTATCAGCTGAATACACACTCTCCGCTCTGCATGTGTGTGTGCCAGCTGACCAGCAGCCTACAGGATGTTCTCTCTACTCATTTTACATCTTGTAATGTCTACATCCATTCAGTTAAAATCATTTCAAAACACGTAGTCACCGGTCTTTAATCACTTTTATTCTTTCAGTATGACAGTCAATTATGGTTCCACAGAATTGCTTTCTAGCTTTCACAATGATGAAAAAATACAAATATGGAAAATACAAAAAATATTTGATTTGCTCTGTGTAGAAAAACATGGGAGGATTTAAAATAGGACTGCAACTACCAATTATTTTCAATTGTTGTAGATTGATTTAACTATGTGGATTTAAAATAAGTACATGGTGATGACTGTAAATGTCTTAATTAGTCCAAAGATATTCACTTTAATATGAAATAAAACAGAGAAAGGCAGATGGATATAAACAGCATTTTACTTTTCAGGTTACTCCAAGGTGTCCTACAGTTGGTCATCATCCTCGACAAAACAAAACACTTTCTAAATACATTTAAAAAAACAACAAAATGTCTAAAGTTCCTGTCTGTTGCAGCTGACAGAGAGTCTGCTGTTGTGAGGTTTAAGAGAGGCATGAAGAAGAGTTGTGTTTGTGTGAAAGTCTCCTGCGTGACGGTTTTCTTTGGTCAGTCGTCGTCGTCGTCCTCTCTCTGTCGGATGCTTCTGGATTTGCCGTTCTGTGTCTTGTTCTTCCTGAATGAAGTAGACCCTCCTTCCTCTCCGAGGGAAGTGATGACGCGCTCCTTGAACTTGGTTTTTGGCTCCGGCGGCGGGCCAGCGGCTGGAGCGCTGGCAGTGTATCCCTGCACCTTGGGAAGCTGTAAGTCCACCTTGGAACTGGAGAGGATAAGAAAAAGGAACCATTATCTACTAGCACATGTTTGCCAACTGCATTTAATTCAGCTTCTTAAATCAGCCATCACTTACTATGGATCCACCTCTTCCTTGATCTGTTCCCAGGCTCCATAAGGATTGGCAGATTTTTGTCTTATTCTGATTTGTATCTTCACTGGTGCCTCCTCTTTTTTCTCTTCAGGTGCAGCTGCTGTGCTTTGGACATCCTCCTCTTTTTTCACTTCCTCTTTTACCATCTCTTCAGCCTCACCTTTAGGAGCATCCTCACTCTCTTTATCTAGTTCCTCCTTTTCTAAGGGCTCGGCCTCTGCTTTCCTTTTCTGATAAAGGGAGAAAAAGCATTAGGACTTTCTCAAAAGTGATATTCTTTATTGATTCTCATTCACTGTCCTCTCACCCTAAAGTTGATCTTTGGGTATTTGGGCTGCTGGAGGGCTTCTTCAGGGACTCCAGGCTCCTGAGATGCTGGGGCCCCGCTGGAGCTCTCCTCTACCCCCGGGGGCCGGCTGAGAGGCCTCCTCCTGACTCCCTGAAGTGAATCCTGCTGGCTTCACCCAGCTGCTCTCTGTGAGGTGAGGGAGACGGAGCATGTAGATCACCCAATAGAAATAAGAAATGGAAATTAAAAAATGATATTAGATCCAATGCTTACCCCTAGTTTCTGAGTTGTAGTAATATTTGTGACCCTCAGGACTGACAGCTTCCGTCCAAAGACCCCTGAAGACCTCTGAAGAAAAACACAATATCAAAATAAATGCTTGTCATCAGCAAGCCAAATCAATACACTAAAAATGCTACTAAAAAGATTTACTTCAGGCTGTGCCGGGGCTGAGTTTGCTCCCTGGAAAGACTCTGGATTATCCCATCTAGATTCTGTAGTTAAAAAAAAAACATAAAATCAAGTTAGAAAAAGTAGATTGAACAATAAAATAGTGTGTTGGTGTACAGGCCGATGTTGGTGTACCTCCTGTTATTGTGTTGTAATAGTAAGCGTTTCCATCCTCAGTCTGTCCTTTAACCCAGACCTGCGCTCTCATTTGACCTCTGGGCATCTGGTTTGCTTTCTGTTTCTTCTGCTGTTTTTTGGACTGGGGTCCACCCTGGGGTCCGGACTGGTATCCACCCTGGGGTCCACCCTGGGGTCCGGACTGGTATCCACCCTGGGGTCCACCCTGGGTCCACCCTGGGGTCCCACTTTAGGTCTTGCCTGGGGCCCCACCATAGATCTGGCTTGATTAATGACCTGAGGTGTTTCCTCTTGTGTTGTTGTCTCGACTGGTAAGCCTGATCCTATAACAAGAACACATGAATGTAAAATTAAATGTAATTAATAGCCACATTATATCAATAACATACCAAGAAATTACCTCCCGACTCCTTTTCCATCCTCTTCAGATCTTCCTGATACGCCTTCATCGCAGCCTCCTCCATTTTCTGAAAGTCTTTAGACATGCGTTCCTCCTGCTTCGCATTGTCCATGCTCTTCTTTTAATCTGCAGCAGGACATATAAAATGAGTTGAGTGGCAGCATCAAAGTTGCCAATAAGAAGTGAGTATAAGAGACAGAGTGTGATGTCTGGACTTTATCTCTCCTTCCAGTCCTGAAGATGGTGCCAAGACGTTTTTTCATGGCTATGTAGTATGTTAAAAGCCCAGTTGGTCAGCTGATTCTACCATGTACTAAATTACAACTCATCAGCATATTACTCCTAAAAAGGTTGAGTGTTCAAATTGTTTCTTCAGAAAAGGGAAACATATGTATAAAAGTAAATACCTCGGTGATTTTTGCAGCCACATTTTCTTTGTGATTCTTCCCTCTTTCGTGGAACTCGACGCTCTGCAGAGGAAAACAAAAAAGAGAGACAAATGAGCAGAGAATATCGGACACTGCCCTCTGCAACATGATCTGCATCTTTTGGGATACTCACAGGCTTATTGTCCGCAATCCAGCACTTGCAGTACTGGCAGAATTTCCTTGGTTGTGATTTCCAGTATTCCGTCCTGAAAATGAACCAAACTATCATTAGGGAACTAAACATTTGTGAAATACAGGTACATTTCCTTTAGCTTTGTACAGCTAACGCGGCTAGCCGGCTAAGTTTCTGCCCAGGGTTGATTATAATTGTATTACTTATATAAAACAAACCATTAACTGAAAAAAAGACACATTTCATGTATCCCCTTACTTACATTTTAGGGTTTTAGTGGTTAAAATACGACGAAATAATTTAAAACGAACCAAACATGACAACAGCTTCCCACATTTCATGAATAACAACAGAGTCCGTTTCTGATGATGTCATCTCCAGTTGCCGTAGAGACGAGCCTCGAGGTTCTTTTTTATTTAAATGAATTGAACAAATTGTACATCTCACCAACTATGACAATTAGAAATCCTGTGCCTAACAAATAATTGGGGCATATATTCGTATGCAGACGATCAGTAAAGAAGTAGAAAACATTATAGTAACTTTGTTATTATGGATTTATATAGAAAAGATGGCCAATCATTGCGTATCGGTCCCATATGGTCTAGCGGTTAGGATTCCTGGTTTTCACCCAGGCGGCCCGGGTTCGACTCCCGGTATGGGAACTACCGTTTTGACAAATAATATGTTCCTATAGTCGTTTTGTTGAATCACATACCCTTCTAATATTAAAAAATCATCAGAACTGGTCAGTAATCTAAACGCATTGTTAGATATTAGGTGAAAACTTGTTGGATAAGTGCAATGAAGCTAATGTTTGTTGCACTGGTTGCGTCATTTCTGAGCGCCAGGACGAAGTGTACGTTGCTAACCTGCGACAGAACCCGCCTTTGGTTTACCCTGAGCAGCATTGCCGGTGTTGATAATCGGTTTCCTCTCTAGTCCGTTGGCAAAGCTCCCGGGCTGCACATGAACAGTACCATGGCTGCGTCCTCACCGGGTAACGATGGGTCCGCTGGTGGCTGCCATTGACCAGGGCACGAGCTCCACTCGGTTTTTGGTAAGACGAACCAGCTAGCTGTGTTGCATTCAATGTCTGGCTCATTAAGGTGTCAACGGTGTCCTTGGTGTGTCTTCCACCGTGTACTCTTGCAACCACAGGGACGGTTGTTGTCAGTGTTTGGTGTTGTTTCACTACTGCTGGATAAAGAGCTGCTAATTAACTAATAATGCTGCATTCAAGTGCTCCCTTTAGAGAGGTGGAATGAAGGCTAACAACATTTCACTCAAGTGCTGTAACTGTTTTGATATTTGTCCTTAACGTAAGTCTTTACATGTAGAGGGAAACATTATACTTCTACTATGTTACATTTATCTGACAGCTTCAAGAACTAGTAACTATACAAATTAAGCTTTTTTACACAGAAAAAAAACACAAAATGTGATTTAGGTGGAGATTCTTTGAATTTGAACACCAAATGGTCCATGCTGTGATTACTATACTGTGAAAATATGACACTGCCTAGGCATAGTTGCAATTGTGCTGTTGTGTGCAAAAAGCCTGCATAGTAAAAACAATTCTGCTAAAAGTAGGTATTTCATTGTGTTGTTTTGATATAATTGTACCATGCATACATATTAAAGAGCTATGTTCCTTCTTCAAAGGTGTTTAATGCGAAAACAGCAGAGCTCCTCAGCCATCATCAGGTGGAAATCAAACAGAGCTTCCCCAAAGAAGGGTTTGTGAAACGATACAAAATAATTCCTAAAATATGCATACACATTTAGGGAATGTAATCTTATTCATTGTGATACACTGCCATCTGTTGTAGATGGGTGGAGGAAGACCCCAAAGAAATTCTGCAGTCGGTTTACGAGTGCATGGAGCGGACGTGTGAAAAACTCACCCAGCTAAACATAGACATCTCAAACATTAAAGGTACACAAGCTCACATGTTACCGATGAGGCCCTTTTCATTTATATCATAGTAAGGCGTTCATAATCTAAAAATGTGGAAATGATTTGAATCTGTGCAGCTATTGGAGTGACCAACCAAAGAGAGACCACGCTTGTTTGGGACAAAGAGACAGGGGAGCCCCTCTACAATGCAATAGGTACAGTTGAATGTTATTTGTTTTATTATTTCCATTTATATAAGCACTAATCTGAGCCTTTTAAAGAGTACGCAGACACAATCGTATCGTTTTTTTACAGATTTTTGGCTATGAAATAATGTTGTTTTTCGTTCAGTTTGGTTGGACCTGCGGACTCAATCAACAGTTGAACGTCTAATCAACAAAACTCCAGGAAGGAATAAGAACCACTTAAAGGTAAGCACTTCATATTTTAGTTTTCCATTGACGGGACACCAGGTACAGTTGGTTTTAGAGAGCACAGATGGACAATGGGCCTCTTTCACTAATTTCTCTTTTCTAAAGCCCCTCTCCCAGTGGACAATAACCCGCTAACATCTGGCTTTTGTCATCAGTAAAATGTTCCCATCTACATTCTTCCACGGGACAAATGACTCTGCAGTGGTCATGGTATTTACCGGCTCCAGCCCTGCAGTGATGGAAACGTGACACGCTCATTTTCACCCCCTTTTTCCCATTGAAAAAAATGCCTGAAGGAAAATCTTAAGAGGACGATGCACTGAATCTCAACATAACAAAGCTTGAGGATTTTTTCATTCCTACACATTTGATGTTAATTGAAGCACCGGTCTGATCCCACTCTTGGTAGCAGCATTAAAACAGTTCTTTGTGTCTCTGTCCCCCTGCAGCATAAAACAGGGCTCCCAATCAGCACCTACTTCAGCGCGGTGAAACTTCGCTGGCTGATGGACAACGTGGACGAGGTCCATGATGCCGTGGTGTCACATCGCGCTATGTTCGGCACCGTGGACTCCTGGCTCATCTGGGTCAGTAACGGTGTGGATGTCATTAAAATGTACATATGGGATGGCGGTGAAAAACTGACCATTGGAGTGTGTTTCCGATGGATTTCCAACAGTGTTTGACTGGTGGGAAGTCTGGCGGCGTCCACTGCACAGATGTGACCAACGCTAGCAGAACCATGCTGTTTAACATCCACACTCTGGACTGGGACCCTGAACTCTGCACGTATGGCACCTACTTTCCATGGCCTTAAATCCCTGTACTGCCTTTTCAATTTTAAGAATATCACTGAAAATTGTAAGAGAAGCAGAATTGTCTTCGTTATTCATTGGCCTTTCCTCTGATTTCCGTCAGATATTTTGGTATTCCCATGGAGATCTTGCCAAAAGTGAGGAGTTCTTCAGAAATCTATGGCCTCATGGTAAGGACACATAAATAGAAATTCAAGTCTACTTACATTTACCCTATAATGGGTGTTTTAATGAACCATGTCTCATGTAACATTCCACAGATTTAAGCTGATGTCATGCATGAAGGTTGTCTGAAAAAGTATTTGTAGGCATTTTTTGTGAGCCATTGTCTCTCTTCTCTCACTGGTAGAAATTATGTTCTAGCCGGGTAAGTAATACTCGCCATTTTAACCCGTCCCGCTTCTCCGTGGCCAAAGCACACACACCATCACACAGTGCATTTCCAAGATTCATACAAAGGCTGATTATTCAGTAGCTACAAAGTTAACTTAGTTTGCCTTATTGCTGATTGTAAATGTTTAAACTGGTCAGATTTGAGTCACATTGGGGTCACTAACTATGAACTAACCAGGTACATTTGCTACTGCTCATTTTGCCAATGATCTATTTTAATGCTTATTGTTTTGGTATTCCTGCCTGCATTTCTGCTGCTTTTAGCTCTTTTATATCTCCAGATGCACCAGTCAAGGCTCTCAATATCAAATGTACGTTAGGGAATATAATGGATCCTATGTCTAAAAAGACAAATATCCTTAAGGAATGAAAGTGAATATTTGAGAAACTCCCTCTGGAGGGAACACAGGGATTTTAGTCTTTGCAGACCATTTACATGCACGCAAACCTATACAACACACTACAGGAACGGGTAAACCACAAGCATAATATTTAACCAAATAGACAGCAGAGACACGAGTGTACAAAAAACAAGATTGACCAAGTTTTATCTTGAATTTGAACCCAGTTTAACCACACACACATATTATGGTATGCATGTTCGCTGCATTGAAATGTACTGGATGCCCCCCCCCCCCCCCCCCCCCTCCTCCTATCATTGCTTCTTGTGGCATGCCATTGGCCGGCCATCTTCCTCTGCAAAGTCTCCAAACCTCTTCACTCTTGGGCACACGCTGATTCCACCGAATCAATTTCTGTCTTCATGAAAACATGAGTAGGAGTGAAGACATGTCAATGTAAATTACTATTACTATTCACCCTCACTGTGACAGTATACTTTCTGTAAAAAACAAAGTGGTAGTGTGTGTTTGTTATTTGGCTTCCTGTAGTCAAATAATGAGGAATCCTCCCTCTGTTTTCAGTTTTGTATCATGTAGCTCATAGTGATTTGTTTTTGTTGAATTAGTTCGATTCATTTCATAATAAACAGTAAATATATGTCAACACATTTTGGAATGCTCTTTTAATGTGTCGTACACAGTTCCCTTATTAAACATGTTTGTTTTTTTGGCAGAAATCTGGAGCTCTCTCAGGGATCCCCATCTCTGGGGTAGGTTCATCTCTGTTTTCCTTTCCAATATTGTCTCCATGTAGTTGTAATGCTTAAAAGGTATTTGAGCAATTTGCAATGTTTCCACCTGCTGGGTTTATGTGTGATTTTAAAAACAGTGTTTAGGGGATCAGTCAGCAGCGCTTGTTGGACAGATGTGTTTCCAGGACGGGCAGGCGAAAAACACGTGAGTCATTTCTGCATTAACATGTCTAAAACGACTAGACTCATGTTATAGATAAGCTTTTTTTCTCTTAAATTGCGTTATAAATCCTGCTGAAAGTTTGCTTCCTGATGTGTTTCAGGTATGGAACTGGCTGCTTTCTCCTGCGAAACACTGGAGCTAAGGTACAATCCGTCAGATTTACATTTGAACAGTTCACATCCCTTCAAATATCACAGACACACACTGGCATTTCTCTCTTTGTGTTTTTTTTGTAGCCTGTAATGTCCGAACACGGCCTTCTGACCACTGTGGCGTACAAACTTGGCCGCGACCAACCTGCATGTTACGCACTGGAGGTACAGAATCTTAAATACACACATTTTCACCACATTTTTAAATCATACTTTTTACTTTTTCTACTAAGTGTTATTCTGGTGCTTTTTCCAAGGGCTCTGTAGCCATTGCAGGCGCTGTGGTTCGTTGGCTGCAGGACAATCTGGGAATCATCAAATCCTCTGAAGAGCTCGGTATGTGCTGAAATTTGACAAGCAATAATGAAATCTTATTGTTTTAAAGGGGTATCTTGATCTTTGATTGCTTGAATCTTTATATTTAAGAATCAAAGTTGGAGATTTCTTACCTGTCTATGTACTGCAATGTATTCCTGTTTGTGTTTTCCCCGCTGCAGAGCAGTTTGCAGCGTCAGTCGGCACTTCCTACGGCTGTTACTTTGTTCCTGCCTTTTCGGGCCTCTATGCACCGTACTGGGAGCCCAGTGCAAGAGGGTAAGAAGAAGACACAAATTCAGATCAGTGTCTAAAATCTTCACCGTCCTTACTCTCTGTTCACTCGATACTCTCTGACAGGATCATCTGCGGGTTGACTCAGTTCACTAATAAGTATCACGTGGCGTTTGCTGCACTGGAAGCTGTGTGTTTCCAGACACGGGAGGTAAGCACATGAATGCATATTGTATTTCCACACTTTTTCACTTTTCACACTGATGTTTGTGGGAAAGGTGCTCAATTTCCCCAAACTATTTCAACAAACTCATCTAATACATACTCAATGTAGCAATCCGTTTGGTAGATTTGTATATATTTTTTAATTTAGATGAAGGTATTTGTGTGATAACTGTTTTTCTGTTTTCTTTGAAGATCCTGGACGCTATGAACCAGGACAGCGGTATTCCCCTCACCCAGCTCCAGGTGGACGGAGGGATGACGTCCAACAAGCTGCTGATGCAGCTGCAGGCCGACATCCTCTGCATCCCTGTCGGTAAGATCCTTTTATCATCATATTTTTCAAAATGGTGATGCTAAACGGGAAACTGTTTCGTGGGTGCGGAAAACTCAGAAACTCTGGCAGTCGGTCGATGGACTTGCATACATACGACAAAAGGTTTTGGTACACAAAGTACATTTTTATCAACATAAAAGTCCTTTTCTAGCCTGCATCAAACTGTGATGGTGCTACACTGAGCATGAATACCATCTGCTGGCATAAAGTGGAATAGATGACACACTAAATAACAAACACTAGAAAATGAATAGAAATTGCAGCTTTTGGAAATGTACGTATTTTGGTCAACATGCGATATATTTGTTGTGTTTGTCCCATGAATATGTCCATAAAGATGCATCAACTACTGCTAGTAGCTGTTAAGATTACAGTTTCCAAAGCAAAATAACAAGCATTGCCACATGACCGTTCTTCATGTTGTTGTTTTTACCTGTAAACATGCTGTTGATTGTGCTTTGCAGTGAAGCCGTCCATGCCTGAGACCACCGCTCTGGGCGCAGCGATGGCAGCGGGGTCAGCCGAGGGGGTGAGCGTGTGGAGTCTGAAGCCAGAGGACCTGAGTGAAGTCACCTCGGAGAAGTTCGAGCCTCAGATCAACCCTGAAGGTACTGACTTCTGTCACACTGAGAGAAGCACACGTCTCCAGGAGCTGAAATGTAAAAGCTTGTCTTTATATCTGCAGAGAGCGAGTTCCGCTACGCTCGATGGAAGATGGCGGTTCAGAAATCCATGAACTGGGAGACCACGGAGCCGGTCGGCAACGGAAACGGTGAGCAGGAATCACACTATGAGCTAGGGCTGGGTGATATATAAATATTGTATCCATATCATTATATGAGACTAGAAATTGGCTTAGATTTTTGATATGGCCAATATAAATGTCAGTATACGAACAAACCTGATTATTATTCATTAAAATGTTATGTCGCAAATATTTTGTTAAAGCACTGATGGTCAATCCTACAATGTCGCATTTAGATATCATGGTATGTTGTAGAAAATAGTGTGATATATGAACTGTCTCCAAATTGCCCAACCCAAAAAGGGACCAAATTCTTGTGCTCTTGTTTTCCTTGCCTCTGTGTGATCTTTTTCTGTTGACCAAAAGGTGAATCTGGCATCTTCAGCAGCGTCCCCTGGGCTTCTTCATCATCGGCAGCATTCTGATGTTAGTCGGTGCCAAATACCTCGCAGGTCAGTGTGTGTGCATGAAGCATTCTCTGTGTTCTCTGTGCACAGGTGTTACATGTGGTTAATACAGTTGAAAATGAGTAAAATATCTTAATTAAAATCTTCTTTATGCTTTTTTTCATCAGGCAACAACTAAGCTCCTGGGGGCATTTAAGCAAAGAGGAACCATCTGGACCACCACCTGTACTCTCGGGTGCTTTCTTTTCCCAAAAAGGCATTACAGGAAGATGGCTACAGTTTGGAATAACTAACTGAACTTTTCTTTATTATTTCCCCCCAATAATTTTTTCTGGAAATGTGTTTTTATCTACAGCACACATGGGTGCATTGGAGATTAATTTAAGCGGGAGTGTGCATGCAGTATTCTCTTTTTTTCACTCTGTTGACATGGTATAATTTCTGAAATTATTTATGTAGAAACTCCACCGTAAGGTACTTCAGGTTGTCGTCAAAGCGAAACTCACTGTGTCATACGCTATTTCTTTGTTGTGGCAGAGCACTTTATTTTTTTTGTTTGTTAGGTGTGAACTAACAGAGTCTAAGTTATTATTTTTCTATCAGTTGGGATTAAGACACAGAAAGTTTGTATTGAAATGAAAACAAAGGTGAGGGGGTGAAATGACAAGGTCGCTCTTTGGGAAAAAGTGACTTTTCTGTAGATACTGTAATAATTTTAAACAGGAAAAATGTATTGTGTAATGGGCAAACATGCCATGGAGGGCAAAAGCTAATTCTTTTTTTAATATGTGTTGGAAAAGAATATATGAAGACATGGAAACAAAGAGTGTATATTTCTGTCAATTGCTTCCAAAACCACCTAGGATCGTCCATTCAGCGAAACAAAGTCAGTGTTTCATTTTGTCGACTAAAAAGATTGAAAATGGACTTAAATGTTCCCCAAAAACTTTAAACTGACTTCCACTGCAGGCAAAATATTCAAATGTAATATGCATCCGTAAAGATAACTGCCTTCCAAGAAGTGAATTGCACTAAGATTAGTGCCACATGTGCAATTCTGTTTGGATTGCATTTTCGCCTAAATAATGTATTTCAATTTAAAGGGAGATTTTTTTAATCATAGACACTTAAATTCTAGGCCTCTTAGTCATAGTTTGAAGAGTTAATCTTAAAGCGGAAGCATCTATTCATCTGTTGCCCAGCCTTCATCATGTTTGTCTTCTCTTGGGATCTGAGTTGTACTTGATAGTACTTGCTCCATACTTCATGTAGTTATTTGCGTAACTGAAAAGTGTTAAAATACTGCACACAAAGTGCTCTTTTGGATATAAACACAATTGAAATCACTTCAAATTAGAGAGACAGACCTAAAATGCTAGAATGTATGAAAGCAAAGTGTGCTACCAAGACCTTTTAACTGTGAAGCTGTTGATTGTGATGATGAATTGTTATTATGGAACAATGAAAATGTGTGTGCACAGTTGGCCCGTGTCATTCCCTTCAACTCATTCACAGAACTGTAAAGGAAATAAATAAAGTACTGCTGGGTTAGAAGAAATGAAACGATGTGTGGTTCTGTAGAGAAACAGCTTTTATGGGAGAGTAATAATATGAATATTGTGCAAACTGAATTAAAAACTAAAGATATAACACTTTCTATGACACCCATGTCTATAATGCATTATGCTCTGCTTGCAGCGGTACATCATTATAGTAATAAGTGCTGATAAATATTCATAATGATTTGTAACTAATGAAACATTTTATATGGTCTCATTTCATAATATATTTTAGATTCTGTTAAAATGAAATACAATGTGCTTTCTTTATAGTAATCACCTTTTAATGCATTTATTATAAAACATTGTAATATATAACAACTATATAAAAATGAACAAAGGTGAGTGAGTAGCCAGCTATTAGGAAATATAGCATAAACAAAGTCATAAAACGTGTGTGTGACAGAACTTGGGAAGGCTTCCAACTGCAGCTAAGCCTAACCTGCTTTTCTTGAGGGTTATATGGGCAACACACCGGAACTGATAAAAGGGGAGTGGTTAGTGCCAACAACACACGCATAAGTCAACTGGTGCTCTTTCACTAGTAGTCTTCCACCTCTACAACACGGAGGCTTCAGCCTGCGGGTCCTCACTCTGTAGAACTTGAGAAGTAAGTGTTACCACTCATTTACTCTATGTTTGCTTTTAAATGTCACTTGTCATTACAAAAGCATTGTTTGTGTGCTTTATGGAAAACTAGCAGAGAAATGTTGATTACAAATATAAAACTAATGCTTTCTATCTGATCTGCAGTTGAGTTACTCATTGACTTATAAAGGCTGTATTGTACCGTGGTTTTGCAACACATTGAGACAATTTGCATATTAACTGAAGCCCTGTTTTTCCGCTGAATAAATGGACTTTAAACTCACTTGAGGTTTTTATATTGTGATTAATATGCACATACTTTTTGTAGTGCATAATTTAATTTATATTCTTTAAAAAAAAGCCCATCCTCATCAGCTTACAATTAAATGGGAAAAACATACTTTTTGTCAAATGATACAACTGAATTTACCCTATAGGATTAGCTCCATGGTTTATTTTTTAAATGTTTAAGACATTTATTTTGAAATTAAATTAACTCACCTTTGGAACCTGTGAAACCAGGAAGTAGACCCAGGTGTTTCGCAGCGGTTGTTCCTCAATACTGATCTGTGTCAGTCTTTATTTTATTTTATTATCACACCCTGTGTTTGACACTTCTGCTGTGCTGACAGACACACTTTGCTTTCCAGGTTTATTGGACAAGGGAAAAGTCCAGTAAAAAAAACTCCTTACACATGTTGGATCCGAGAAGGAGCGAGTTTCTACCAATGGGGGCCAACTTCAACCAGAATCCAGGTCAGATTAAATTATAAAATCCATGAAAGAATGAAAACCACACACATACTTATTTTATCTGCTTGTTCCTGAACATTTGATGCGTTTTGTTCAGTACACAGGGGAATGAGGAAGTCTTTGTGTTGTGTTTGTCCCACTCGACATTAGAGAACACTTCACACTTGACTTTAACCTTTTGGCGAAAGACGTTTTTTTAGACCCAAAAGTAAACACGTGAAGTGATAAGCCACATTTTGACTACACACTTTCTACATTTGATTAACTCTGTATTTTAACAGGATACGTTTAAGTTACATGTATTGTACTTTAATATGTTAATCTTTTGCTACTTATCACTTATATTCCACATTCAGATACATTTCATATATAACAGACTTACGTTTTTCCCTGTTTGTATGCTCTATAAAGGTCCCTGAATACATTTGATTGGTTTATCGATTTATAGGTCTGGTCATTTAGAGTTTTCTCTTCTGTGTTTGTGTATCATCTACAAAAACTAGATGATACAAAATATTATTATATATTACCTGACTTTTTTAAACCTGTTTTTAAATTTCATTTCATTTCATTTTTATTTGTCCCGCTCATGGTACGCAAAACCAAATGTACAATAATTGCCAACAAAACATGTCTCTACAAACACACCATTGAGCGAAAAGGAGCAGGGAGAAGACACACATAAGAGAAAACAATTTACATCAGACTTAGAAAGGGATTACCTATTTATTTTTTCTCTTTTGCCTTTCAGGGCTTCCCTATACTTACTTACACTAACAGGGACAATTTCATTTGCTGGTATTGTAATAAACAATGTCTTCAGTACTTTGACTTGAGCAAACTAGAGTCTGACTTCTCACCCATGTTTGTTTGCCCAATATGTTGAATGCATGTATGCTATTGAGGATTGTTAAACAGGTCTTTTCTTTCTCTCAGGCTTCCTTATCGCTGATCCCAGGCCACGAGAATACGCCCACGCCATGCACAAGAAGACTGTGAAGGAATTGCTCATGATGAGGCGCTTTGTAAGTCACAGCAACATGACAAGACATGTTTAAGATGACTCTAAAGCAAGTGTTAATGTAGGGTTTGTTTTTTTTCCAGGATATGTTGCAATCAACTTAATTAATTGCGTTTTATCAAATGTTACATGTTATTTCTTCTAGTTTTGATTATGAGGAAGTTCCTTCAGTATGAGGAAGAAGATAAGCATTCCTCCACAAGTGAAAGTTGTTAATACAAATACAGGCAGTGGCAAATGTGTCTTCAGTATGAGGAAGAGGATAAGCATTCCTCCACAAGTGAAAGTTGTTAGTATGCAAATACAGGCAGTGGCAAATCCCCTAAAATACATTCATACGCTTCTCTTTAAGAAACAGAACGGCCTGCAGGACGACAACAACTTCATGCATGAATTCAAAACTGTAAAGTCTGAAGCAATTGACGTCGACGTGAGTCCTCAGCTGTTTGGCCCTCCAGGATACCCCCATATAAGTAATGGTTTTCCTGAAAATGGCCACAATTCCCCTCAACAACTGCAACATCCCACTCCTGCTGATGGAGGGAAGCTCACTTTATTTCACTGGCAGATCCAGCAGCAGGCGCAGAGGCTCGGGGGAGTTTCTCCTGAGCTGCTCAGCATGCAGGACGCCGATGGAGACACGTAAGTATTGATGAAATAGCTCAAATGTGTGCATATTCAAAAACATATCCTACATGGCTTCGTTCTCTAAAGAATATTTTTATTTTGGTTAGTCATATCGTAAAGTACTATTAAAAGAACAAAGTTTGGATTTTTAGGAGAATTAAAAATATGAAGAAATTATTGACTTGAACATTTTTTTATATTGGATTAATAAAGTCATGAATTAATGCAAATAAAGTCCTGATTTATTGAGAGTATAGTCAGAAAAAAAAGGTATTTTGTTGACCTTTGGCATTCAAGTCGCTCTATTCCCAATAAATATAATTCTGCCTTGACACAAATCCTAAACAAATTAACCTTAACATTATGGACGTAACATGCATGTGAATTTATTTTTGATTGCTCTTTTTCTTTCCCAACGGCCAGAGTCCTTCACATAGCAGTAGCACAAGGGAGGCGAGCTTTGGCTTATGTGATCGCTGCCAAAATGTCTCAATGTGGCTCTCTGGACATCAAAGAACACAATGGGCAGGTACAAACACTGAAGTAGCTTATCTGTGTTCATCACACATCAAATGCAGATGAGTAAAGCGATGATCTTTGTTAACAGACGGCTCTTCAGATAGCAGCTGCCAGCAACCAGCAGCTCATAGTCCAGGACCTGCTGGTGCACGGAGCTCAGATCAACACCAGGGACCTGTGGGGCCGCTCCCCTCTGCATCTGTGTGCAGAGAAAGGACATTTTCTCAGCCTGCAGGTATGAAATAACTGAAAATGCATAACCCTGTTGCAGCAGTGTCATCTCGATGCAATTAATAATAACAGTTTTCATTTCAAATTCATAACGTTTTATCCCTTGTGCACCCATTAAAATGCTTAAAGCTACTTTTTCTGACCTATTTTCAACACATGTATTTCCACAGAGCATCTGCAGGACCCTAAAGGTGACTGGTCAGCAGGTGGATATTGAAATGTTCAACTATGATGGTGAGTATGTTTTATTGAAGTTTAAAGCTGGTTTGTAGGAAGTGTCCTTGTGATTTAACCCTGCTGTTCTCTGTTTTCAGGTTTAACTCCATTGCATGCAGCTGTCTTGTCTCACAACGCTGTGGTTAAAGAGCTGAGGACTCTGGGAAATCTGTACTCATATATGGCAAAGGAGCTGGCGCAGAGGGCACACATGTACGTCGAGTGTATCAAGACTCTCCTGCTTACGGGAGCCTCCAGTGGGACGAAGGTAACTATTCAAATCATTTGACTTTGGTACATGTCACACTTGTCGCATCACTTTGAAGCTTGCATTGTTTTGTGCAGGATCAAAAAAGTGGAAGGACGTGTCTTCACATGGCTGCCGAGGAGGCAAACGTGGAGCTGTTCAACATTTTCCTGGACCAGCCGCAGTCAGCTGTAAATGCTAAGGTTAGTCATTGTATTTGCAATCAGGGAAACTCACTCACACACACACACACTGCACGTTATTTAATGTACGGTTATGTACGTTTCAGACATTCAGCGGCAACACGGCCCTGCACATTGTCAGCTCTTTGCAAAATCATAAACGTCAAGTGGAAGCTGTGAAGCTGCTGATGAGGAAAGGTGCGGACCCCGGGGCCAGGAACTTTGAAAATGAACTGCCGTGTCAGCTGGTGCCCAGAGGACCCACTGGGGAAAAGGTAATTCTGATCCCTTCAAACAAAGGCAATAATAGGTTGTTTGTTTATTAAGTATAAGTGTGTAGAAGTGTAAGTTGTCGAAACATCTAATTATTAATTGCTGATCTGATTTCTTTAATTTTCTTCAGGTGCAGCAGTTGCTGAAAGGAAATATTTACATGCTTAAGTGAAGCTCAGAAACACTGTCAGTCAGACAGTCCAATCTATTATATTATTTGCCAAAAAAGGCAGATGCTGGTTGTTTCAGTGAAACATGCTTATTGTTCATTACCATGTAATGCTCAAGGAGAAAGTGAGGGTATGAATTTATTTTCTTTTGTTTATTAACATTAAGGATTGGGAATATGCTCTGTAAATCAATATTTGTTTTGGATGATTTATGATTATTAGAAGTTTTTATAGTTGTGGGTGTTTTCTTTCTTTTAATAAAACAGTTTTTTAAGAGATTTTAGTTCTTTGGTTAAGTGAAAGAGTTTTTTTTTATTATTATATTTTGAAATCAATTAGTTAACAGGTTTGGTATTTTAAAATGTTCCATTTTGGTGTTTTTATTTTAAAATTCTTCATGCATTTCCTCAAATGTTTAATATTGCAGTTGAACAGTTTGTGTATTCATACTCTGTGTTAACAGGCCCTAAAAACCTGCTTTTGGAAATAAAATGACCGTGCAATAAAGTTTAAGAGGTGATTGTTTGTATTACATTATTTTTCACTCTTCAGCGTACTAAGATAAGCCTACTAAGAACATTTTAATGCATACTTGCTCGTTGTAAGCTTTAGGGTTATGAGTTCAATTCTTATTAAGGTAATGTGACTTTTTTGGCTCAACTCCTAAACTAATGACTTATTTCACGAGTTGCTCTTATTGCATACTGTATTTTTATGTAACTCTGCCTGTCAGATGGATTAGCTCAGTGTGATAAAGAAGCTCTCAGAAAGCATGAGGTTGTGAGTGCAACTCCCACAGTGTGCAATATGTTTATCAATCGTTAGATCCAACACCAAGAGAGAAGAAATCAAAAGCTCTAACAAAATGAAGGAACCACATCTGATCATACAGCTCAGTGTGATAGATGTTAGGTTAGAAGATCTGAGGTTGTGTGTTTGATTCTTATTAGGTGCAGTAACTTTATAAGTCCAATTTCCCACAGAAGAAGTACAAAAAAATGGTGTGAAAAAAGCCTAGAGAAGAGTTTTTCATTTAAAAATGTTGGTGGCACAATTGTATGACATACTTACAAGGATAGTTTTTTGGATGCACTGCACAATAGCTTGTTCTATTTCCTTTTTTACATTTTCATTGTGACATAATCTACCAAACAACCTAAGACTTTCACAAATGAAATAGCTCAGTGGGATACAATGCTGCTCAGGTGAGCAGGAGTCTTGGGTTCAATCCTCATGAGGTCCATGCATTTTCTAAGTCTAACCATCCAAAGTAGAGAATGAATTTACCAAATGAGATGTAACAGTCACTGGTCAATTGGCTCAGAGGAATAGAGCAGAGACTGAAGGTTGTGGGTTTGAAGTTTTTCAGGTGCAGTAATCTTTAAGGTCCAAAATCCCAAATGAACAGGCCATAAACTCTACGAAACATTAATGCCTCAGGACAGGTGGCGCAGAGGGATAGAAGACAGGTTAGAAAGTCTGAGGTTGTGTGTTTGAGTCCTCGTGAGCTACAGTGATTTTTAATTGCTTTACTCAAAATGAAGAAGATAAATGCGCCCGGAGCACAGGTCTTCATGTACATGTGTTGGTGGCCGGATTGGGTCTGTTCTCGGCATTAAGGCGCCCGTGCCAAGTTCAGGTCAGCTGCTTAGCATGTATGGGTTGTTCAGAATGTGCACAACTGATTTGCCTCAAACTTGGTGGGCACCTTCAGGGGAGAGGGGGTAATGCACACACCAAGTGGGGTGTGTATTCCCAGCCGTTGGAAAGACTTGCGACCATTTCAAGCAAATCGGTTGTGCACATTCTGAACAACCTGTTTTCCTTGAATAACTTTTGACAGGAAGCTCCGATCGCTTCGGGACCGGTTTGTAGGAGAGGCAGGTAGAGTAGGAGAGGGAGGTAGTGTCGGAGAGCAGAACGAGTAGATCAGGATAAAAAAAATTGCAGAAAATCTTTTTTTTTTTAGCTTTTTCCCCAAATTTTAGCTTTTTTGGTCCTGAAAAGCAGCACTGCAGCCGCAGGGGGGATTCGAACCTTGGCATCTAGGATTCTTTCTAGCTCACTGTACACCTGCCCTACCAGGTGAGCCACTGGGTCAAAGGTCATACAAAGAAGAAAGGTTTAAGTTATATTTATCATGACGAGTAATAATCCCCTTTTAAAAAAAAATAAAAGAATGACATTTATTTTATACGTCATTATTAATGACTTTTAGAAACTATTTATGATTTCTTAAAGGCATTTCTCCTTTTAAGGACATTATTTGCTAATTATTGTGAATTTAATTTAATTTTTCTATGACTTTTTGCAGTTTAATGATTTTCTGCTCTGACTTTTTAAACGACTTTTAATGAAAAATGTCATTGTTTTTTGTAACTTCTCTTTGCAAACATTGTAATGAAATGCTTGTGACTTTTAATAAATTTTTATAATGTTTTGCAATATGCTATGACTTTTTTATGACTTTCCTAGGACGTTCTAGAATATTTAGAGTGGTTAAATGTATTCTTTCTGCATTAAGTACTTAAGTACATTTGACTGATTAAACATATATTTTCTCAAGAAACATCAACATGATTTTTTATGACAAATACAATAATACATTTGTCACGGTTTCCTAAACTATGAAATTAAATCAAGCCATTCTACATCAGCTCACCTTCTACTCATACTTCAAATAAAGGGTCCAAAATAACCTCCTCCCCACTGTGTTTCAGTGATTTGAAGATGATAAAACAGCTTTACATTTGTCAAAATACCTGTCAGAAAATAGTAGATAATGAATCTCGTGTATTTCAACAAGTAGCTTCATAGATGTTACTAAAAGTGTTCAAAGTAAATCCGTTTCTGAACACATTCAGGAGACTGATGCACCACAGGAGATTTAAATGATCTTAGTATTCAGGACAACAAACATGTTGGCACAGAAAGCTTTTAAAATTAAAAACATAAAAAGGTAACATTAAACTATATAAATACAATATACATGTAGTGTCTTACATACAACCATGCATACAACAGTACTGTTTACGCTACGCCATTGTGAGGTTGTAAACACGGAAGTGGAACGTGACAAAAACACATTCAGACCTTTCTGATAAATGTTAGCGTTACTGTGAGTAAACCTGACCCACGCGTAAACAACAACACTGTCTACTAACAGTATTTACTTACCAATGTTGACGGGATAGCTGAAGTTACCTACTGTAACTCTCAGCTTCTATGAGTATTGGCGTAGCCCTCTAAGGCTATCGCTATTGGTAATCCCCCTGCGCACCCGCGCAGCACTGAAAACACTTGTAGTCCACGCCCGCCCGCAAGGTGGGCCCCACCCTCGGGCTCCCTTCCGGTATAAATAGGAAGGAGGCCCGACATCTGCTCCCACACAAAAACCTTTTCTTCAGCTATTCGTGGAGCCAGTGGGGCCCAGAACTTAGAGGGCTACGCCAATACTCATAGAAGCTGGAGTTACAGTAGGTAACTTCAGTTCTATTTCGTATATGGCTTCGCCCTCTAAGGCTATCGCTATTGGGTTAAGGGCGAAGCAAGATGTAGTCTGCGCCCCACTGGGTCGCCCCGGTACAAGAAGCACAACCACACCTGCTCAGATAATAACCCATGCCTATTGCGCCATGCGAATGGCGCATCACAGTCCCTGGAATATATCATAACATGAATATTTACCATGAGAGGACGAAGGCTGGGAATAATACATACCCGTCCGCTGTGAGAAAGTAGAGACGAAAAGTCACACTTTGCCCAGTGACAGAAGGAGGGGGAATAGCAGCTCTCTGTGTGCAGACAGGCAGAAGAGCGCACAGCTGGGTCCCCAACATCACACTCTGACAAGACATTCCGTACGAAATGTGTCAGGGGAAAAAAGGGGGACGTCCCTCTCATAAAGGGAAATACAGGCCACTCTCCGTGTGCCGAGGCAGGAGAGAGGCGCACAGCTGGATCCCTGACGTCACTCACTCTGACAGGACACTCAGCACAGGTGTGTCAGAGAGGAATGGAGACATCCCTCAATAAAATTGAATAAATGAACAGGGAGAAGACCAAGATGCATCAGTGCAAAGTCTTCCACTGACATTCCTCCGTGCAAAACCGTGGAGGAGGAAACATTCCTCTGGCTTTGAGGAGGGGGAAAGAAGCCAGCCAGGTGATCACTCTTGACTAAAAAAGTTTGTGATGACCTTAGCCTTAGGCATGAAGCCGGTTTAGCATAAACGGCTGTCCTCCCTGGCGATTGAGGTAGGCTGCCGTGGCCTGTTGGCTGGGCGAATCAACACATGTTTGATTGTACAGCAACGGGGCGAAGTGCTGGAATACTTCCCAACCCGGAGAACAGCTCCAGCACATTTACCCCTGACGCACGGGGTCGGTGCGTGGGCGAATGAACCACCTCTGGAGACCCCTCCTGTGGGGGAGACCCCGGGGAATCCCCACGTGATCAGCTGACGTCATGCTGAGCAGCTGTATCACGGAGAGGGCTGTCACCACGCTGTGGGATGTGACACGCTGGATAGGGAGCTGTCAGTTCCTCCACTCGCTGCAGCGAGAGCCGCACTCTGTTGCTGAGTTTTATTCCACTCGCAATGTCTGGGGGGGAAGAGGACAACTCGAGCGAGCTATGCAGTTTATAAACCAATAGGTTAAAACAGCAGGCTTTTGCAGCGAATGACCCACCTCTGGAGTCTCCTCCTGTGGGGGAGACCCATGGGGATCTTTGAGCTTTGACAGATGCGATACGAGATGTAACGTCTGTAAAGCGACTTCCTCATGCTGGATCGAGCCTAGCAAATAGCAGGTCGTCCAGAGAAAAAACCTCATTCTCATCCCTCCTCTCTGTGTAGTGGCTCCAGCCTTCTCTACACAAAATGCGAGGAGCCAGGGAACATCCAAACAGCAGACGATTGTCTGGTCTGATATTCCCTGAAAGAGAAACGCAGGAATTCCCTGTGTTTCGGGATGTGGGTATGGAAGTATATGCATCATCCTTCAGGTGAAGTGAACCAGTCGTCCTGGTGAACACATTCCAGCACCTGTTTGATCGTCAGCATGGGAATACTGATAGATCAAGGATGGGTCTCACTCCCCCGTTGGAGAGGCTTCTCTGTGATATGCTGTAATGGTCGTCATGACCGTGCTCTGTAGGAGGCATATCTGGGACAGAGGAACGCGAGCTATGCAGTTTATAACCAATAGGTTAAAACAGCAGGCTTCTGCAGCGAATGACCCACCTCTGGAGTCTCCTCCTGTGGGGGAGACCCATGGGGATCAGACGCACATGCTCGAGATGTGTTGGTCGTCATGGCGACGAGCCACATCAGAGCCCTCGCCGCCGCAGCCCGTGATGAGTTGTGGGGGAGACCCATGGGGATCGGACGCACATGCTCGAGATGTGTTGTGGTCGTCATGGCGACGAGCCACGTCAGAGCCCTCGCCGCCGCAGCCCGTGAAGCAACCCAAGGTGGGCCTGGCAAAAGGGCTGTGAGGGAGCCTCCACACGCTGCGTTTCACTCCGGCTCTCATCATGAGGCGTGTACATGCTCAGGGGATGAGTGGAGGTGTGTGTCGTGACGTCCACATGAGGCGTCATAACTGCGCTCATGGGTTTATTATGTGTGGAGACGACGTATCTCGGACAGAGGAATGCCGCGAGCTCTGCGGTTCATTAACCGATAGGTTAAAACCAGCAGGCTTCTGCAGCGAGCCCTGCTGTCTACTAATCAACAGATTGGTGGCAGCTGGCTTAATTAGCGAACTCTGCAGTTTATAAACCAATAGGTTAAAACAGCAGGCTTCTGCAGCGAATGACCCACCTCTGGAGTCTCCTCCTGTGGGGGACCCATGGGGATCGGACGCACATGCTCGAGATGTGTTGTGGTCGTCATGGCGACGAGCCACGTCAGAGCCCTCGCCGCCGCAGCCCGTGAGGCAACCCAAGGTGGGCCTGGCAAAAGGGCTGTGAGGGAGCCTCCACACGCTGCGTTTCACTCCGGCTCTCATCATGAGGCGTGTACATGCTCAGGGGATGAGTGGAGGTGTGTGTCGTGACGTCCACATGAGGCGTCATAACTGCGCTCATGGGTTTATTATGTGTGGAGACGACGTATCTCGGACAGAGGAATGCCGCGAGCTCTGCGGTTCATTAACCGATAGGTTAAAACCAGCAGGCTTCTGCAGCGAGCCCTGCTGTCTACTAATCAACAGATTGGTGGCAGCTGGCTTAATTAGCGAACTCTGCAGTTTATAAACCAATAGGTTAAAACAGCAGGCTTCTGCAGCGAATGACCCACCTCTGGAGTCTCCTCCTGTGGGGGAGACCCATGGGGATCGGACGCACATGCTCGAGATGTGTTGTGGTCGTCATGGCGACGAGCCACGTCAGAGCCCTCGCCGCCGCAGCCCGTGAGGCAACCCAAGGTGGGCCTGGCAAAAGGGCTGTGAGGGAGCCTCCACACGCTGCGTTTCACTCCGGCTCTCATCATGAGGCGTGTACATGCTCAGGGGATGAGTGGAGGTGTGTGTCGTGACGTCCACATGAGGCGTCATAACTGCGCTCATGGGTTTATTATGTGTGGAGACGACGTATCTCGGACAGAGGAATGCCGCGAGCTCTGCGGTTCATTAACCGATAGGTTAAAACCAGCAGGCTTCTGCAGCGAGCCCTGCTGTCTACTAATCAACAGATTGGTGGCAGCTGGCTTAATTAGCGAACTCTGCAGTTTATAAACCAATAGGTTAAAACAGCAGGCTTCTGCAGCGAATGACCCACCTCTGGAGTCTCCTCCTGTGGGGGAGACCCATGGGGATCGGACGCACATCTCGAGATGTGTTGTGGTCGTCATGGCGACGAGCCACGTCAGAGCCCTCGCCGCCGCAGCCCGTGAGGCAACCCAAGGTGGGCCTGGCAAAAGGGCTGTGAGGGAGCCTCCACACGCTGCGTTTCACTCCGGCTCTCATCATGAGGCGTGTACATGCTCAGGGGATGAGTGGAGGTGTGTGTCGTGACGTCCACATGAGGCGTCATAACTGCGCTCATGGGTTTATTATGTGTGGAGACGACGTATCTCGGACAGAGGAATGCCGCGAGCTCTGCGGTTCATTAACCGATAGGTTAAAACCAGCAGGCTTCTGCAGCGAGCCCTGCTGTCTACTAATCAACAGATTGGTGGCAGCTGGCTTAATTAGCGAACTCTGCAGTTTATAAACCAATAGGTTAAAACAGCAGGCTTCTGCAGCGAATGACCCACCTCTGGAGTCTCCTCCTGTGGGGGAGACCCATGGGGATCGGACGCACATGCTCGAGATGTGTTGTGGTCGTCATGGCGACGAGCCACGTCAGAGCCCTCGCCGCCGCAGCCCGTGAGGCAACCCAAGGTGGGCCTGGCAAAAGGGCTGTGAGGGAGCCTCCACACGCTGCGTTTCACTCCGGCTCTCATCATGAGGCGTGTACATGCTCAGGGGATGAGTGGAGGTGTGTGTCGTGACGTCCACATGAGCGTCATAACTGCGCTCATGGGTTTATTATGTGTGGAGACGACGTATCTCGGACAGAGGAATGCCGCGAGCTCTGCGGTTCATTAACCGATAGGTTAAAACCAGCAGGCTTCTGCAGCGAGCCCTGCTGTCTACTAATCAACAGATTGGTGGCAGCTGGCTTAATTAGCGAACTCTGCAGTTTATAAACCAATAGGTTAAAACAGCAGGCTTCTGCAGCGAATGACCCACCTCTGGAGTCTCCTCCTGTGGGGGAGACCCATGGGGATCGGACGCACATGCTCGAGATGTGTTGTGGTCGTCATGGCGACGAGCCACGTCAGAGCCCTCGCCGCCGCAGCCCGTGAGGCAACCCAAGGTGGGCCTGGCAAAAGGGCTGTGAGGGAGCCTCCACACGCTGCGTTTCACTCCGGCTCTCATCATGAGGCGTGTACATGCTCAGGGGATGAGTGGAGGTGTGTGTCGTGACGTCCACATGAGGCGTCATAACTGCGCTCATGGGTTTATTATGTGTGGAGACGACGTATCTCGGACAGAGGAATGCCGCGAGCTCTGCGGTTCATTAACCGATAGGTTAAAACCAGCAGGCTTCTGCAGCGAGCCCTGCTGTCTACTAATCAACAGATTGGTGGCAGCTGGCTTAATTAGCGAACTCTGCAGTTTATAAACCAATAGGTTAAAACAGCAGGCTTCTGCAGTGAATGACCCACCTCTGGAGTCTCCTCCTGTGGGGGAGACCCATGGGGATCGGACGCACATGCTCGAGATGTGTTGTGGTCGTCATGGCGACGAGCCACGTCAGAGCCCTCGCCGCCGCAGCCCGTGAGGCAACCCAAGGTGGGCCTGGCAAAAGGGCTGTGAGGGAGCCTCCACACGCTGCGTTTCACTCCGGCTCTCATCATGAGGCGTGTACATGCTCAGGGGATGAGTGGAGGTGTGTGTCGTGACGTCCACATGAGGCGTCATAACTGCGCTCATGGGTTTATTATGTGTGGAGACGACGTATCTCGGACAGAGGAATGCCGCGAGCTCTGCGGTTCATTAACCGATAGGTTAAAACCAGCAGGCTTCTGCAGCGAGCCCTGCTGTCTACTAATCAACAGATTGGTGGCAGCTGGCTTAATTAGCGAACTCTGCAGTTTATAAACGAATAGGTTAAAACAGCAGGCTTCTGCAGCGAATGACCCACCTCTGGAGTCTCCTCCTGTGGGGGAGACCCATGGGGATCGGACGCACATGCTCGAGATGTGTTGTGGTCGTCATGGCGACGAGCCACGTCAGAGCCCTCGCCGCCGCAGCCCGTGAGGCAACCCAAGGTGGGCCTGGCAAAAGGGCTGTGAGGGAGCCTCCACACGCTGCGTTTCACTCCGGCTCTCATCATGAGGCGTGTACATGCTCAGGGGATGAGTGGAGGTGTGTGTCGTGACGTCCACATGAGGCGTCATAACTGCGCTCATGGTTTATTATGTGTGGAGACGACGTATCTCGGACAGAGGAATGCCGCGAGCTCTGCGGTTCATTAACCGATAGGTTAAAACCAGCAGGCTTCTGCAGCGAGCCCTGCTGTCTACTAATCAACAGATTGGTGGCAGCTGGCTTAATTAGCGAACTCTGCAGTTTATAAACCAATAGGTTAAAACAGCAGGCTTCTGCAGCGAATGACCCACCTCTGGAGTCTCCTCCTGTGGGGGAGACCCATGGGGATCGGACGCACATGCTCGAGATGTGTTGTGGTCGTCATGGCGACGAGCCACGTCAGAGCCCTCGCCGCCGCAGCCCGTGAGGCAACCCAAGGTGGGCCTGGCAAAAGGGCTGTGAGGGAGCCTCCACACGCTGCGTTTCACTCCGGCTCTCATCATGAGGCGTGTACATGCTCAGGGATGAGTGGAGGTGTGTCGTGACGTCCACATGAGGCGTCATAACTGCGCTCATGGGTTTATTATGTGTGGAGACGACGTATCTCGGACAGAGGAATGCCGCGAGCTCTGCGGTTCATTATCCGATAGGTTAAAACCAGCAGGCTTCTGCAGCGAGCCCTGCTGTCTACTAATCAACAGATTGGTGGCAGCTGGCTTAATTAGCGAACTCTGCAGTTTATAAACCAATAGGTTAAAACAGCAGGCTTCTGCAGCGAATGACCCACCTCTGGAGTCTCCTCCTGTGGGGGAGACCCATGGGGATCGGACGCACATGCTCGAGATGTGTTGTGGTCGTCATGGCGACGAGCCACGTCAGAGCCCTCGCCGCCGCAGCCCGTGAGGCAACCCAAGGTGGGCCTGGCAAAAGGGCTGTGAGGGAGCCTCCACACGCTGCGTTTCACTCCGGCTCTCATCATGAGGCGTGTACATGCTCAGGGGATGAGTGGAGGTGTGTGTCGTGACGTCCACATGAGGCGTCATAACTGCGCTCATGGGTTTATTATGTGTGGAGACGACGTATCTCGGACAGAGGAATGCCGCGAGCTCTGCGGTTCATTAACCGATAGGTTAAAACCAGCAGGCTTCTGCAGCGAGCCCTGCTGTCTACTAATCAACAGATTGGTGGCAGCTGGCTTAATTAGCGAACTCTGCAGTTTATAAACCAATAGGTTAAAACAGCAGGCTTCTGCAGCGAATGACCCACCTCTGGAGTCTCCTCCTGTGGGGGAGACCCATGGGGATCGGACGCACATGCTCGAGATGTGTTGTGGTCGTCATGGCGACGAGCCACGTCAGAGCCCTCGCCGCCGCAGCCCGTGAGGCAACCCAAGGTGGGCCTGGCAAAAGGGCTGTGAGGGAGCCTCCACACGCTGCGTTTCACTCCGGCTCTCATCATGAGGCGTGTACATGCTCAGGGGATGAGTGGAGGTGTGTGTCGTGACGTCCACATGAGGCATCATAACTGCGCTCATGGGTTTATTATGTGTGGAGACGACGTATCTCGGACAGAGGAATGCCGCGAGCTCTGCGGTTCATTATCCGATAGGTTAAAACCAGCAGGCTTCTGCAGCGAGCCCTGCTGTCTACTAATCAACAGATTGGTGGCAGCTGGCTTAATTAGCGAACTCTGCAGTTTATAAACCAATAGGTTAAAACAGCAGGCTTCTGCAGCGAATGACCCACCTCTGGAGTCTCCTCCTGGGGGGAGACCCATGGGGATCGGACGCACATGCTCGAGATGTGTTGTGGTCGTCATGGCGACGAGCCACGTCAGAGCCCTCGCCGCCGCAGCCCGTGAGGCAACCCAAGGTGGGCCTGGCAAAAGGGCTGTGAGGGAGCCTCCACACGCTGCGTTTCACTCCGGCTCTCATCATGAGGCGTGTACATGCTCAGGGGATGAGTGGAGGTGTGTGTCGTGACGTCCACATGAGGCGTCATAACTGCGCTCATGGGTTTATTATGTGTGGAGACGACGTATCTCGGACAGAGGAATGCCGCGAGCTCTGCGGTTCATTAACCGATAGGTTAAAACCAGCAGGCTTCTGCAGCGAGCCCTGCTGTCTACTAATCAACAGATTGGTGGCAGCTGGCTTAATTAGCGAACTCTGCAGTTTATAAACCAATAGGTTAAAACAGCAGGCTTCTGCAGCGAATGACCCACCTCTGGAGTCTCCTCCTGTGGGGGAGACCCATGGGGATCGGACGCACATGCTCGAGATGTGTTGTGGTCGTCATGGCGACGAGCCACGTCAGAGCCCTCGCCGCCGCAGCCCGTGAGGCAACCCAAGGTGGGCCTGGCAAAAGGGCTGTGAGGGAGCCTCCACACGCTGCGTTTCACTCCGGCTCTCATCATGAGGCGTGTACATGCTCAGGGGATGAGTGGAGGTGTGTGTCGTGACGTCCACATGAGGCGTCATAACTGCGCTCATGGGTTTATTATGTGTGGAGACGACGTATCTCGGACAGAGGAATGCCGCGAGCTCTGCGGTTCATTAACCGATAGGTTAAAACCAGCAGGCTTCTGCAGCGAGCCCTGCTGTCTACTAATCAACAGATTGGTGGCAGCTGGCTTAATTAGCGAACTCTGCAGTTTATAAACCAATAGGTTAAAACAGCAGGCTTCTGCAGCGAATGACCCACCTCTGGAGTCTCCTCCTGTGGGGGAGACCCATGGGATCGGACGCACATGCTCGAGATGTGTTGTGGTCGTCATGGCGACGAGCCACGTCAGAGCCCTCGCCGCCGCAGCCCGTGAGGCAACCCAAGGTGGGCCTGGCAAAAGGGCTGTGAGGGAGCCTCCACACGCTGCGTTTCACTCCGGCTCTCATCATGAGGCGTGTACATGCTCAGGGGATGAGTGGAGGTGTGTGTCGTGACGTCCACATGAGGCGTCATAACTGCGCTCATGGGTTTATTATGTGTGGAGACGACGTATCTCGGACAGAGGAATGCCGCGAGCTCTGCGGTTCATTAACCGATAGGTTAAAACCAGCAGGCTTCTGCAGCGAGCCCTGCTGTCTACTAATCAACAGATTGGTGGCACTGGCTTAATTAGCGAACTCTGCAGTTTATAAACCAATAGGTTAAAACAGCAGGCTTCTGCAGCGAATGACCCACCTCTGGAGTCTCCTCCTGTGGGGGAGACCCATGGGGATCGGACGCACATGCTCGAGATGTTTGTGGTCGTCATGGCGACGAGCCACGTCAGAGCCCTCGCCGCCGCAGCCCGTGAGGCAACCCAAGGTGGGGTGGCCTGGCAAAAGGGCTGTGAGGGAGCCTCCACACGCTGCGTTTCACTCCGGCTCTCATCATGAGGCGTGTACATGCTCAGGGGATGAGTGGAGGTGTGTGTCGTGACGTCCACATGAGGCGTCATAACTGCGCTCATGGGTTTATTATGTGTGGAGACGACGTATCTCGGACAGAGGAATGCCGCGAGCTCTGCGGTTCATTAACGATAGGTTAAAACCAGCAGGCTTCTGCAGCGAGCCCTGCTGTCTACTAATCAACAGATTGGTGGCAGCTGGCTTAATTAGCGAACTCTGCAGTTTATAAACCAATAGGTTAAAACAGCAGGCTTCTGCAGCGAATGACCCACCTCTGGAGTCTCCTCCTGTGGGGGAGACCCATGGGGATCGGACGCACATGCTCGAGATGTGTTGTGGTCGTCATGGCGACGAGCCACGTCAGAGCCCTCGCCGCCGCAGCCCGTGAGGCAACCCAAGGTGGGCCTGGCAAAAGGGCTGTGAGGGAGCCTCCACACGCTGCGTTTCACTCCGGCTCTCATCATGAGGCGTGTACATGCTCAGGGGATGAGTGGAGGTGTGTGTCGTGACGTCCACATGAGGCGTCATAACTGCGCTCATGGGTTTATTATGTGTGGAGACGACGTATCTCGGACAGAGGAATGCCGCGAGCTCTGCGGTTCATTAACCGATAGGTTAAAACCAGCAGGCTTCTGCAGCGAGCCCTGCTGTCTACTAATCAACAGATTGGTGGCAGCTGGCTTAATTAGCGAACTCTGCAGTTTATAAACCAATAGGTTAAAACAGCAGGCTTCTGCAGCGAATGACCCACCTCTGGAGTCTCCTCCTGTGGGGGAGACCCATGGGGATCGGACGCACATGCTCGAGATGTGTTGTGGTCGTCATGGCGACGAGCCACGTCAGAGCCCTCGCCGCCGCAGCCCGTGAGGCAACCCAAGGTGGGCCTGGCAAAAGGGCTGTGAGGGAGCCTCCACACGCTGCGTTTCACTCCGGCTCTCATCATGAGGCGTGTACATGCTCAGGGGATGAGTGGAGGTGTGTGTCGTGACGTCCACATGAGGCGTCATAACTGCGCTCATGGGTTTATTATGTGTGGAGACGACGTATCTCGGACAGAGGAATGCCGCGAGCTCTGCGGTTCATTAACCGATAGGTTAAAACCAGCAGGCTTCTGCAGCGAGCCCTGCTGTCTACTAATCAACAGATTGGTGGCAGCTGGCTTAATTAGCGAACTCTGCAGTTTATAAACCAATAGGTTAAAACAGCAGGCTTCTGCAGCGAATGACCCACCTCTGGAGTCTCCTCCTGTGGGGGAGGGACCCATGGGGATCGGACGCACATGCTCGAGATGTGTTGTGGTCGTCATGGCGACGAGCCACGTCAGAGCCCTCGCCGCCGCAGCCCGTGAGGCAACCAAGGTGGGCCTGGCAAAAGGGCTGTGAGGGAGCCTCCACACGCTGCGTTTCACTCCGGCTCTCATCATGAGGCGTGTACATGCTCAGGGGATGAGTGGAGGTGTGTGTCGTGACGTCCACATGAGGCGTCATAACTGCGCTCATGGGTTTATTATGTGTGGAGACGACGTATCTCGGACAGAGGAATGCCGCGAGCTCTGCGGTTCATTAACCGATAGGTTAAAACCAGCAGGCTTCTGCAGCGAGCCCTGCTGTCTACTAATCAACAGATTGGTGGCAGCTGGCTTAATTAGCGAACTCTGCAGTTTATAAACCAATAGGTTAAAACAGCAGGCTTCTGCAGCGAATGACCCACCTCTGGAGTCTCCTCCTGTGGGGGAGACCCATGGGGATCGGACGCACATGCTCGAGATGTGTTGTGGTCGTCATGGCGACGAGCCACGTCAGAGCCCTCGCCGCCGCAGCCCGTGAGGCAACCCAAGGTGGGCCTGGCAAAAGGGCTGTGAGGGAGCCTCCACACGCTGCGTTTCACCGGCTCTCATCATGAGGCGTGTACATGCTCAGGGGATGAGTGGAGGTGTGTGTCGTGATGTCCACATGAGGCGTCATAACTGCGCTCATGGGTTTATTATGTGTGGAGACGACGTATCTCGGACAGAGGAATGCCGCGAGCTCTGCGGTTCATTAACCGATAGGTTAAACCAGCAGGCTTCTGCAGCGAGCCCTGCTGTCTACTAATCAACAGATTGGTGGCAGCTGGCTTAATTAGCGAACTCTGCAGTTTATAAACCAATAGGTTAAAACAGCAGGCTTCTGCAGCGAATGACCCACCTCTGGAGTCTCCTCCTGTGGGGGAGACCCATGGGGATCGGACGCACATGCTCGAGATGTGTTGTGGTCGTCATGGCGACGAGCCACGTCAGAGCCCTCGCCGCCGCAGCCCGTGAGGCAACCCATGGTGGGCCTGGCAAAAGGGCTGTGAGGGAGCCTCCACACGCTGCGTTTCACTCCGGCTCTCATCATGAGGCGTGTACATGCTCAGGGGATGAGTGGAGGAGGTGTGTGTCGTGACGTCCACATGAGGCGTCATAACTGCGCTCATGGGTTTATTATGTGTGGAGACGACGTATCTCGGACAGAGGAATGCCGCGAGCTCTGCGGTTCATTAACCGATAGGTTAAAACCAGCAGGCTTCTGCAGCGAGCCCTGCTGTCTACTAATCAACAGATTGGTGGCAGCTGGCTTAATTAGCGAACTCTGCAGTTTATAAACCAATAGGTTAAAACAGCAGGCTTCTGCAGCGAATGACCCACCTCTGGAGTCTCCTCCTGGGGGGGACCCATGGGGATCGGACGCACATGCTCGAGATGTGTTGTGGTCGTCATGGCGACGAGCCACGTCAGAGCCCTCACCGCCGCAGCCCGTGAGGCAACCCAAGGTGGGCCTGGCAAAAGGGCTGTGAGGGAGCCTCCACACGCTGCGTTTCACTCCGGCTCTCATCATGAGGCGTGTACATGCTCAGGGGATGAGTGGAGGTGTGTGTCGTGACGTCCACATGAGGCGTCATAACTGCGCTCATGGGCATGTGTGGAGGAGACGTATCTCGGACAGAGGAATGCCGCGAGCTCTGCGGTTCATTAACCGATAGGTTAAAACCAGCAAGCTTCTGCAGCGAGCCCTGCTGTCTACTAATCAACAGATTGGTGGCAGCTGGCTTAATTAGCGAACTCTGCACTCTGCAGGGTCATTCGCTGCAGAAGCCTGCTGTTTTAACCTATTGGGTTATAAACTGCATAGCTCGCGGCATTCCTCTGTCCCAGATATGCCTCCTACAGAGCACGGTCATGACGACCATTACAGCATATCACAGAGAAACCTCTCCAACGGGGAGTGAGACTCTGGCCCCAGGCAGGATTCGCACATCGTATGCTGGTCAACCCATAATGTATCCAGAGCCACATGAGGGACAATCTCTCACACAATTGCTGCTCATGATTGCTCTGTTAATGAAAGTGTCTCTTGTGCTTCAGTAACGGGTGCTGAAGAAAAAGAGGGAGCAGATTGTCGGGCCTCCTTCCTATTTATACCGGAAGGGAGCCCGAGGGTGGGGCCCACCTTGCGGGCGGGCGTGGACTACAAGTGTTTCAGTGCTGCGCGGGTGCGCAGGGGGATTACCCAATAGCGATAGCCTTAGAGGGCGAAGCCATATACGAAATAGAACAGAATGCGCAGGTTGTTTGTAGAGAAGGGAAAACGTCAACAAGTTATTCTACACCGGTGCCATGCTGCTTCTCTGCACGATGAGACTTCCGGGTGTTTCCTGCAGAGTGACTCTTTCCCTGCAGAGTCCCATGTGGAAGTCTCTCTCATCGTGCAGAGAAGCAGCATGGCTCCGGTGTGGAATAACTTGTTGACGTTTTCCCTTCTCTACAAACAACCTGCGCATTCTGCTATCCCGTCAACATTGGTAAGTAAATACTGTTAGTAGACAGTGTTGTTGTTTATGCGTGGGTCAGGTTTACTCACAGTAACGCTAACATTTATCAGAAAGGTCTGAATGTGTTTTTGTGACGGTCCACTTCCGTGTTTACAACCTCACATGTTATAATAGTCAGATTGCTCTGAGGTGAGGTGATATTCTATTAATTTTCACGTTCACACAGTCAGTTGATTTTTTTGACGAAATATTTGTTTCCCGAGGTGAAGAATATTTAAAAAATGTACAATAAATACCTGAAAAAGTCAAGAGAAAAACTAGTTTTTAAAATGTCTTAAACCAGAATAATCCTAACGCTGTCTTCCCTCTCTTCATTTTTCCCCAAGATGAGTGCAGAGTTTCTGGAACACATCTGAGGACGGCCGGGTTTCTTCACGTCTTCTCTTCTTCCTCCACTCGTGGTAAAGTATCGCATTTAAAAGTCTTAGTAAGCGCAAACCTTTAAATGTCTTCAGAACGTCCTAGGAAAGTCATAGGATAGTGTGCCATTTAAAAAAGTCATAAAAAAGTCATAGCATATTGCAAAACATTATAAAAATTGATTAAAAGTCACAAGCATTTCATTACAATGTTTGCCAAAGAGAAGTTACAAAAAACAATGACATTTTTCATAAAAAGTCGTTTAAAAAGGCAGAGCAGAAAATCATTAAACTGCAAAAAGTCATAGAAAAATTAAATTAAATTCACAATAATTAGCAAATAATGTCCTTAAAAGGAGAAATGCCTTTAAGAAATCATAAATAGTTTCTAAAAGTCATTAATAATGACGTATAAAATAAATTTCATTCTTTTTTTTTTAAAAGGTGATTATTACTCGTCATGATAAATATAACTTAAACCATTCCTCATTGTATGACCCCAGTGGCAGGTGCACAGTGAGCCAGGAAGAATCCTAGATGCCAGGGTTTGTATCCCCCCTGCGGCTGCAGTGCTGCTTTTCAGGACCAACATTTTTTTTATTTATTTTTATTTTATTATCCTGATCTACTCATTCTGCTCTCCTACGCTACCTCCCTCTTCTACCTCCCTCTCCTACCTCTCTTATCCTACGCTACCTGCCTCTCCTACGCGACCCTCCGCTACGCGGAATTAATTCTCTACTTTGGATGGTTAGACTTAGAAAATGCATGGACCTCACAGGGATGGAACCAAGACTCCTACTCACCTGAGCAGCGTTGCATCCCACTAAGCTATTTCATTTGGGACAGTCTTAAGTTGTTTGGTAGATTATGGAACAAATAAAATGTAAAAAAGGGAAATAAAATAAGTCATAGTGCAGTGCATCCAATAAAACTTAACTGAGTTAAGTGTCACACAATTATGCCACCAACATTTGTAAATGAGAAACCCTTCTCTACACTTTGTTCACATCATTTGGATGTTTTACCTGAAAAACAGGTGCAAATAAAGAGGATTGAACCAAGAACCTCCAGACATCAAGGTAGTGTCTTATCCCTTTGAGCCATTTGACCTGGGAAAATTATTTTCGTTTGGTAATCTAATTCTACACTTTGGGTGCTGGCCTTCAGAAAATCTCTGCACCTCATGGGGATCGAACCCAAAACTTCAGCTCACCTGAGCAGCGTTGTATCACCCTGAGCTATTAGATTGAGACAGTTACCTGTTGTTTGGTAGATTATGTGACAAATAAAAATGTAAAAAAAGAAATAAAATAAGTCATAGTGCAGTCCATCTGAAAAAAACTGTCCTTATAAGTATGTCACACAATTGTGCCAACCAACATAGGCTTTTTTTCACACCATTTTTTTGTACTTCTTCTGTGGGAAATTGGACTTATAAAGTTACTGCACCTAATAAGAATCAAACACACAACCTCAGATCTTCTAACCTAACATCTATCACACTGAGCTGTATGATCAGATGTGGTTCCTTCATTTTGTTAGAGCTTTTGATTTCTTCTCTCTTGGTGTTGGATCTAACGATAAATTGATAAACATATTGCACACTGTGGGAGTTGCACTCACAACCTCATGCTTTCTGAGAGCTTCTTTATCACACTGAGCTAATCCATCTGACAGGCAGAGTTACATAAAAATACAGTATGCAATAAGAGCAACTCGTGAAATAAGTCATTAGTTTAGGAGTTGAGCCAAAAAAGTCACATTACCTTAATAAGAATTGAACTCATAACCCTAAAGCTTACAACGAGCAAGTATGTATTCAAATGTTCTTAGTAGGCTTATCTTAGTACGCTGAAGAGTGAAAAATAATGTAATACAAACAATCACCTCTTAAACTTTATTGGACGGTCATTTTATTTCCAAAAGCAGGTTTTTAGGGCCTGTTAACACAGAGTATGAATACACAAACTGTTCAACTGCAATATTAAACATTTGAGGAAATGCATGAAGAATTTTAAAATAAAAACACCAAAATGGAACATTTTAAAATACCAAACCTGTTAACTAATTGATTTCAAAATATAATAATAAAAAAAAACTCTTTCACTTAACCAAAGAACTAAAATCTCTTAAAAAAACTGTTTTATTAAAAGAAAGAAAACACCCACAACTATAAAAACTTCTAATAATCATAAATCATCCAAAACAAATATTGATTTACAGAGCATATTCCCAATCCTTAATGTTAATAAACAAAAGAAAATAAATTCATACCCTCACTTTCTCCTTGAGCATTACATGGTAATGAACAATAAGCATGTTTCACTGAAACAACCAGCATCTGCCTTTTTTGGCAAATAATATAATAGATTGGACTGTCTGACTGACAGTGTTTCTGAGCTTCACTTAAGCATGTACATATTTCCTTTCAGCAACTGCTGCACCTGAAGAAAATTAAAGAAATCAGATCAGCAATTAATAATTAGATGTTTCGACAACTTACACTTCTACACACTTATACTTAATAAACAAACAACCTATTATTGCCTTTGTTTGAAGGGATCAGAATTACCTTTTCCCCAGTGGGTCCTCTGGGCACCAGCTGACACGGCAGTTCATTTTCAAAGTTCCTGGCCCCGGGGTCCTCACCTTTCCTCATCAGCAGCTTCACAGCTTCCACTTGACGTTTCTGATTTTGCAAAGAGCTGACAATGTGCAGGGCCGTGTTGCCGCTGAATGTCTGAAACGTACATAACCGTACATTAAATAACGTGCAGTGTGTGTGTGTGTGAGTGAGTTTCCCTGATTGCAAATACAATGACTAACCTTAGCATTTACAGCTGACTGCGGCTGGTCCAGGAAAATGTTGAACAGCTCCACGTTTGCCTCCTCGGCAGCCGTGTGAAGACACGTCCTTCCACTTTTTTGATCCTGCACAAAACAATGCAAGCTTCAAAGTGATGCGACAAGTGTGACATGTACCAAAGTCAAATGATTTGAATAGTTACCTTCGTCCCACTGGAGGCTCCCGTAAGCAGGAGAGTCTTGATACACTCGACGTACATGTGTGCCCTCTGCGCCAGCTCCTTTGCCATATATGAGTACAGATTTCCCAGAGTCCTCAGCTCTTTAACCACAGCGTTGTGAGACAAGACAGCTGCATGCAATGGAGTTAAACCTGAAAACAGCAGGGTTAAATCACAAGGACACTTCCTACAAACCAGCTTTAAACTTCAATAAAACATACTCACCATCATAGTTGAACATTTCAATATCCACCTGCTGACCAGTCACCTTTAGGGTCCTGCAGATGCTCTGTGGAAATACATGTGTTGAAAATAGGTCAGAAAAAAAGTAGCTTTAAGCATTTTAATGGGTGCACAAGGGATACAACGTTATGAATTTGAAATGAAAACTGTTATTATTAATTGCATCGAGACAGCACGGCAGAAGAAAAACAACAGCAAAGAGAGATCAGCGGAGTGGTATTCAACATGTAACACCTCACAGAGAGAGACAGAGGAACAACAGAGTCAGCGTGAGGACGCAAGGGGAAAGGAAGAAATCACAGGGGAAAATCTGAGAGGAAAATCAGCCAAACTGGGATAATCTGCCCACTGCTGCAAGCATCCACTACAGCAGGGATTCCCAACAAGAGGGGGGGCTTCTGCAGTACAGAAGGGGTGCAGCTCGACCAATTTAATAACAAAACTAACAGCATGTCCTTATGATCTACTCAGACACCGCGGCAATACATTTACAGTCCTTACATTTCTACCTTCTGCCACTTTAAGAACAAATGCAACAATTAAAAAATAACAATTCCAATAATCCTGTCAAAATATAGTGGAAAAGGTTTTCAAATAAGATTTTTTTTAAATGTATGAAAAATTCATATATTACTATAAACAAAAAGAAGAAAGATAAAATACTGTGATAATATTGAAAAAATATCTAAATTGTCCATTTACTGCTGTAAATATATTGTTGAAATTGCAGGGAAAGAATACGATTTTGAAACAATTGCAGTGTAGAAATACTGTTAAAAAAACTGAAAAATCACTAACAATACGATGGTTGGATCGCTGGATAAAGTTCCTTAGTCAAATGGTTGGATTTCATTCAGCATTAAATTGTGATGGAACACTTTGTATATATTCAAAAGTGGCTCCTCTGACATTAGAATCCTAACCACCAAAACGCATCATCGCCATTACTCTGCAGCCATGACAACGGCATCAATAACCAGATCTCTGAGGCTTCCTCTCAACACAGCCCATCTTCCACCGCTCAAAGATGGATATGCTAACAAGTAAGACCATGAGGAGGCAACGGGGAAACCAACCGGCCACATCTGGGAGGTGAGGTCCTTCATTTAGAAGCTTTTAGTAAAAGAGAGATATTGCAATTCTAGTAGGGTTTTCATGAGGAAATAGGCCTGGTGCACCCACTATTGTTGTCTCCAGGGCCAACGGTGCTTCAACAAATAATGTCCCACTGTCAAACGCATATTGCAACAACCTGGTAGCCTAAATGCCATGCTTAGTTTCCAGCTTTGGCAAATATCCCAGCATCTTTAAAAAATATATATAATTGCACTTATATTAGGGCTTTTATGTTGCTTACAAAAGTATTTAGCTTATAAAGCCACACAGGTATATACATTATCTTTATGAAAAGGTCAGGGACCACATCTTCAAGAGAAGTAACATGTTCAACAACATTTGAAGACTACTTGTGACAGTTGTAGTTAGTTTATATATTTATCTTCCATTTTATGTATTAAACCTTTTTATACTGTCTTTTGTATTTTTTTTATACTGAGTTTTAACCAGTTTGTGTCAACACAATGTTTTTGTTGCCTTGCCTTGTTGTCCAGGAAGCAGCCCATGACCGAATATCAGGAGAAGTTCCTCCCCCAAATCTCCTACAAGTCTTTTGTCACCAATTCCAAACCAAACGGGCCCTACCACCCGCTGAAGGGGACCAGCGCTGAGACGACCTCTTTAAGGTGAGGGTTAACGTCCGGTGAAACGGTTCCCTCTGGCTGTGGGAACCCTGAGGTCATCACTCACAGAGCTTAGGGAGAATTTGGGAGGATTAAGTGTTATTTTGTATCTGTATAAGACGGACAAAATAAAAAAAAAAATCTTGCATCGTTAATGTTTTTCAGAAAAGTCTGTGTGACCCACAAGGCGGTCCCCATGCCACCAATGGCCCTGCCGCCGCTCCCCCCCCCGAAAGACTACCGCAAACACATTGTGTTAAATTTGGGTTAGAAAAAGTACACTGCAATAATAAACGTGTTCCTTTCTCTTCGAGTTGTGCTGTTTAATTTCCTAAATTGGGATCAAAAGTATATTTGATCTAATTTGAAAGTGCAAATAAAACACAAGCTCTTACATTTGTGTGGATCCAGGGCAAATTGATTCTGAAGGCAATGTCGGACAAAGTAAATCTAAACGTCTGAAACTGTTGGCCGGCAATGTTGAAGCACCTTGACCTTTGCAGGGAAAAATAGCAGCCCTTCTGCTCTCTGAAAGATTTAAGTTTCACTTACGTCATCAAACTTGTTGACGTCGTTGGAAAGGAGGTTGACGATCTGGCCCGTGGTGGTCTTTCCCATGTGTGTCACACAGATGCCTATTTATTTAATTATGAATTTTGAATGTCCATGTTTGTACTAGTGTTTTCCTTCTTAAAATGTTTTTGAGATTTGGTTGAGCAGGGTATACTTGTACTTTTAACTAGTCCACTCCTTTTATTAGAGATGTGTCTGTTTGTTTTTAGTGCCAGGATGGACCCCTTGTCTTTTTCTCTGCAAACTAAATCTACCTACGGGTACAAATAAATAACCTGAACCTGAAGTGCTCCAGCGACGCTCAGACACACAGTTCAATCTTTAAGAATATTTGATGGTTTTTCTCAAACAAGGTACATGCATTTTCTCAACGTTTTTATAAAAAGCGTTTGTGTAATTTCATTTAATGCCTTTCTTTACCAATTATAGATTGTAATCATATTTTGAAGTTGTCTTTTTGGTGTGATAATACATTAAAAATAATATAGATACAATGTTTTTATTTATTGTGAAATATTCTTCTGATATTTTTGGGGTAATTTTCAAATTTCTTAAATGTTATGTTCTTCTGAAAATGTTTGATACCATCAGATGAAGGTTGCAAAATGATCAATGTACTGCATTTTAACGCTGGGCATCAAAGATTTATCTCATCTGATCTTAAGTTTATTTGAAAACAGTTGATCTAAAATGATTGACACCTATAAATCATCTTGAAAAAAACATTACTACATTGACCTTTCAAACCTTTCTCTTGTTTTTACCCCACACACACACACAATAGGGGGAAAGAGTGAAGGCTGTGTTGCATAAACAAACAAGGCAAAGAGAATGTTTGCACCAGTGACAGAACCCCAACAAATACACCAAATAAAGCCTTAGTGAGCCCACAACCGATCTCACAATCACATTTTAATTTTAATTTGTTTCCAAAACATTACCTTACATGTCATCACAGTCTTCTTCCAGTTAGACCTGGTGTGTTTACACTGTCGGTACCTGAAATAACGAGGTACAAACACAAGGCGTTTACAGTTCAGTGGAGGATTAGGGGCGGAGCTAGGAGAGACATTTTCACCAGGAGAAAACGCTGCAGGGACTCTGAAGGTTAAATGTGAATGTTATGAATGAAGCTCTTAACTCTGCAATACAAGCACATCACACTATACCAACAGCAGAAAGGCCATGTAAGTGTAAAGAGATAGGCAGTCTAAAATCTAGAGGGGGGGGGAGGGTGGGGGTCCCCAGACTCCACCTTTTATCCTTTAATGTACAGAGTGATGGCAGCAGAAGTCCAGTATTCTTTTTGTATCAACAATGATGTCATCACTGTCAAATATAAATATAGAAAAAGACTAATACTTTTGAGAGTCTCTTCTCTCAGTCTGTGCTTCGGGCAGACTCATTTCTTCTTCTTGTCCTGCGTGCTGGTGAACCACTGGTCCAGCAGCTTCTTGCTGTAGTAGATCTGCCAGACGTGCACCTGCACAGCGATGATGATCACCAGGTACATGACGGTCACGGCGGCGAAGCCGAAGATGAAGCGGTACGATTTGCCGTGCCGGTAGAGCTGGTGTGCCACGGGGAACATTTCCATGCTGCCGTAGATCAGAGGGGCGATGCAGAACAGCCCGCCGCTGATCATGGAGACCACCAAGTAGCTTATGTTGTTGCGGGGGAAAGCCGAGAAGCTGAAGACTGTGGGAATTATGCTCAGCAGGTAGGGGTACTCCCATTGGTATGGAGAGCAAACCACCTTGTGGGACACCAGGCTCAGCTGGCTCACAATCACCTGACAAGAGAACCACACATCAGACATCAGCTCGGGTGTTACAACAAATCATTTTTCAAAAGGATTTTTATTACCTGAGCTGCCATCAGGACCCAGATCAGGACGTGGACGATGTTGAGTTTACGGATTTCAGACTTCAGGGCCACGCTGTGAGGGGTACAGTTGCAAATGCAAACTGAATTCATGCACGTTTTTAACAATTATGAACTGAATCTCTTAACAGTCACTTGTAAATCAAAGTGCAGGTACAGTTGCATTTCACTAGTCAGGAGTTGGCATCCATCTAATATTTCTCTCCAATTAATTCATTTTTTGTAAATGAACATACCTCATCTGGTAGTGTGAGGCGACCTTCTCTCGGTGCTGGAAGTCACTGCCATCCGTGCCCGAGGCTCGTGGGCCTGCTCGAGATGCCATAGTGGAAATCTGGAAGCAAAATGTAACACGTTTACATCATTGTAACATAAAACATTTTAACACAGCATACAAAAAAACCAAGATTAAAAACGTTTCTTCCCCATTCTGATGCCGGTTGAACTTCACCAGGTCGTCTTGAACATGTCTACATGCTAAATGATTGAGTATCTGCCATGTGATTGGCTGATTAGACAGTGTTAACGAGCAGTTGAAACAGGTGTACCTAATGAAGGGGCCAGTGAGTGTACTTACACTTCGCCTTCGCATACGTTGCATGGTACGTATGCTTGGCTTGTAACGTCCTCCCAATTAGCATTTAAGTCTAACAAGCCAAAAGCCTTATTTCACTTCCAGCTACATTATTACCGTTGGCAGGTCACTTTAAATCAGTTGCGGCATGTATACATTATGCAGTCCATAGCTGTGCTAACAAGCTAGCAAGTCATACAGACGAGAGTTAGCTTGGTAGATTGAGATAAATGAGAAGCTAAGACGCCAAACTGTCACGAAAAGTAAGTCGAAACGTATTAGATGTTAATCATAGCACTTACTTTTTATCTGCTGCTGTCGTGAATAGAAACATAAATCATAAATATTCCGGCCAAACAGGGAGACGTTTGAGCTGACTAGACCCGAGTAGGCAGAAGAAGAAGCGAAGGCATCGTCGACATGACGATGCAACTCTGATTGGCCAGACTCTTTCTCGCGTTATCTCGCAGGTTCTCGTTCCTTCTCATACGTGGAGGTTCCCGCAGAGGGCACCA
>JAAOOA010001587.1:0-108926 GCA_012861695.1 Trematomus loennbergii
CCCTCTTCTTCATGTCTCTTCTACATCAACATGTGTCCCTCTTCTTCATGTCTCTTCTACATCAACATGTGTCCCCTCCTCATGTCTCCTCTACATCAACATGTGTCCCCTCTTTTCATGTCTCCTCTACATCAACATGTGTCCCCTTCTTCATGCTCTTCTACATTAACATGTGTCCCCTCTTCTTCATGTCTCTTCTACATCAGCATGTGTCCCCTCTTCTTCATGTCTCTTCTACATCAACATGTGTCCCCTCTTCTTCATGTCTCTTCTACATCAGCATGTGTCCCCTCTTCTTCATGTCTCTTCTACATCAACATGTGTCCCCTCTTCTTCATGTCCTCTCTACATCAACATGTGTCCCTCTTCTCATGTCTCTTCTACATCAACATGTGCCCCTCTTCTTCATGTCTCCTCTACATCAACATGTGTCCCCTCTTTCATGTCTCTTCTACATCAACATGTGTCCCCTCTTCTTCTGTCTCTTCTACATCAACATATGTCCCCTCTTCTTCATGTCTCTTCTACATCAACATGTGTCCCCTCTTCTTCATGTCTCTTCTACATCAACATGTGTCCCCTCTTCTCATGTCTCTTCTACATCAACATGTGTCCCCTCTTCTTCATGTCTCTTCTACATCAACATGTGTCCCCTCTTCTTCATGTCTCTTCTACATCAACATGTGTCCCCTCTTCTTCATGTCTCTTCTACATCACCATGTGTCCCCTCTTCTCATGTCTCTTCTACATCAACATGTGTCCCCTCTTCTTCATGTCTCTTCTACATCAACATGTGTCCCCTCTTCTTCATGTCTCTTCTACATCACCATGTGTCCCCTCTTCTTCATGTCTCTTCTACATTAACATGTGTCCCCCTCTTCTTCATGTCTCGTCTACATCAACATGTGTCCCCTCTTCTTCATGTCTCTTCTACATCACCATGTGTCCCCTCTTCTCATGTATCTTCTACATCAACATGTGTCCCTCTTCTTCATGTCTTCTACATCAAACATGTGTCCCCTCTCTTCATGTCTCTTCTACATCAACATGTGTCCCCTCTTCTTCATGTCTCTTCTACATCACCATGTGTCCCCTCTTCTTCATGTCTCTTCTACATTAACATGTGTCCCCTCTTCTTCATGTCTCTTCTACATCAACATGTGTCCCCTCTTCTTCATGTCTCTTCTACATCACCATGTGTCCCCTCTTCTTCATGTCTCTTCTACATCAACATGTGTCCCCTTCTTCATGTCTCTTCTACATCAACATGTGTCCCTCTTCTTCATGTCTCTTCTACATCAACATGTGTCCCCTCTTCTTCATGTCTCTTCTACATCAACATGTGTCCCCTCTTCTTCATGTCTCTTCTACATCACCATGTGTCCCCTCTTCTTCATGTCTCTTCTACATCACCAGTGTCCCTCTTCTTCATGTCTCTTCTACATTAACATGTGTCCCCTCTTCTTCATGTCTCTACATCAACATGTGTCCCTCTTCTTCATGTCTCTTCTACATCAAACATGTGTCCCCTCTTTCATGTCTCCTCTACATCAACATGTGTCCCCTCTTCTTCATGTCTCTTCTTCATCAACATGTGTCCCCTCTTCTTCATGTCTCTTCTACATCAACATGTGTCCCCTCTTCTTCATGTCTCTTCTACATCAACATGTCCCCTCTTCTTCATGTCTCTTCTTCATCAACATGAGTCCCCTCTTCTTCATGTCTCTTCTACATCAACAGTGTCCCCTCTCTTCATGTCTCTTCTACATCAACATGTGTCCCCTCTTCTTCATGTCTCTTCTACATCAGCATGTGTCCCCTCTTCTTCATGTCTCTTCTTCATCAACATGTGTCCCCTCTTCTTCATGTCTCTTCTTCATCAACATGAGTCCCCTCTTCTTCATGTCTCTTCTACATCAACATGTGTCCCCTCTTCTTCATGTCTCTTCTACATCAACATGTGTCCCTCTTCTTCATGTCTCTTCTACATCAACATGTGTCCCTCTTCTTCATGTCTCTTCTACATCAACATGTGTCCCCTCTTCTTCATGTCTCTTCTACATCAACATGTGTCCCCTCTTCTTCATGTCTCTTCTTCATCAACATGTGTCCCCTCTTCTTCATGTCTCTCTCATCAACATGTGTCCCCTCTTCTTCATGTCTCTTCTACATTAACAGTGTCCCCTCTTCTTCATGTCTCTTCTACATCAACATGTGTCCCCTCTTCTTCATGTCTCTTCTACATCAACATGTGTCCCCTCTTCTTCATGTCTCTTCTACATCAACATGTGTCCCTCTTCTTCATGTCTCTTCTACATCAACATGTGTCCCCTCTCTTCATGTCTCTTCTACATCAACATGTGTCCCCTCTTCTTCATGTCTCTTCTACATCAACATGTGTCCCTCTTCTTCATGTCTCTTCTACATCACATGTGTCCCCTCTGGTCTAAAGAGACTCTGAACGTTTCAGGAACAAAGATTCTCTCTCTTTTTGTCCTGACCATTTTTATAAAAACCTGTCTGAAAATGAGCTGATCAGATTTTGGCCACTTTATGATGTCATAATGATGTTTTGTCTTGTGTACCCATTAGCCAATCAGAACCAAGGTAACCCCCCCCCCCCACCTTATCACCTGAATCTCTCTTGAGCACCATTGAGTTCTTTGTAACCAAATCTCTCAGTTGCGGCTTCACACCAGCGCTTTTCCCTTTCTAGCTCCTAGCGAGAGCTTTTCTGGTTCAGCTCCGGTTTCCCTTTTCAGCTCCCGCTCTGTTCACACCGCCCAGAGCTGCCGAGAGATTTTCTCCCACAACAACAACGGGCCGGGACTGCGTCGGGTCGATGATCGTGTTGCTTTTAATCATACGAAGCCAGATTAAATTAAATAACGACTTCTCCAACCTTATACTTTTCTCCAGAGTGCCGTGGTTCATTGTTTATTAATGTGTTAAGCGGCATTTACCGACCGCTGCAGTGCTGGCTGCTCTTCCACGGGAGTGTATTCTCCCGTTAGCTCCGGTTAGCTCACACGGCTCTAAAGTATTCACTGTCTGACTGTCACACAAGCAGCTGATACATATCCCCAGTTCCCCTTAAGTGAATGTGTGTCAGTCTGAATTGACGCTGTTTGGCATCACAACGCTGTTATGAAAGTTTCTCTGGTATAACATGGGTGATGTTAGCATAGCAACCGAAGCTAAACTGACTACTTGCTAAGCCGTTTTCTACAGGCATATTTTACCGACGTATTTTCATTATGATTCGACTTGTGATAGTCGGACATGACAACCTGTGCAGCCCATGTTGATTCCATCCGATAGCTGCTATAATACAAAAAAACGTCTGCCTGCTCTCCACAATGATCATAACAGCGAACGGATGGTCAAAGTAAGTTTCCTGCACGCCTCGACCTAAGCGACGCCGCGTCATAGCTCCAAAGCTCTTGCCTCTGGACCGACAACTTTTTGGAGCTGGAAGTGAACCGCATTCCGGAGCTATGACGCGCCGCCGCTGCGGTGTGAACAGGAAAAACCGGCGCTTTTCAGGCTCTAGCTCCCAGCAGGAGCTGGAAAAGCGCCGGTGTGAAAGGGGCAAGAGGGGCGTGGGGAGGGGCTCCTTATTTTTCATCTAAAGTAACAGACAGAGAATCAGCTCTTTGGAAACAGGGCTGAAACAGAGGGGATTATGGGTAATGCTGCAATGATCGTTTGGTGTTTCAGCCAATCAGAGACATGTTAAAGCTGTTCTCAGTAAAGCTGCACAGAAACATAGCTGCAGTTTAAAGAGTCCCTCTGTGTCTCCTGCACAGGAACATAGCTGCAGTTTAAAGAGTCCCTCTGTGTCTCTGCACAGGAACATAGCTGCAGTTTAAAGAGTCCCTCTGTGTCTCCTCCACAGGAACATAGCTGCAGTTTAAAGAGTCCCTCTGTGTCTCCTCCACAGGAACATAGCTGCAGTTTAAAGAGTCCCTCTGTGTCTCCTCCACAGGAACATAGCTGCAGTTTAAAGAGTCCTCTGTGTCTCCTCCACAGGAACATAGCTGCAGTTTAAAGAGTCCCTCTGTATCTCCTGCACAGGAACATAGCTGCAGTTTAAAGAGTCCCTCTGTGTCTCCTCCACAGGAACATAGCTGCAGTTTAAAGAGTCCCTCTGTGTCTCCTGCACAGGAACATAGCTGCAGTTTAAAGAGTCCCTCTGTGTCTCCTGCACAGGAACATAGCTGCAGTTTAAAGAGTCCCTCTGTGTCTCCTGCACAGGAACATAGCTGCAGTTTAAAGAGTCCCTCTGTGTCTCCTCCACAGGAACATAGCTGCAGTTTAAAGAGTCCCTCTGTATCTCCTGCACAGGAACATAGCTGCAGTTTAAAGAGTCCCTCTGTGTCTCCTCCACAGGAACATAGCTGCAGTTTAAAGAGTCCTCTGTGTCTCCTCCGCAGGAACATTTGTAGTGAATGTGACTCAGACTTCCTATCAGCAGAGGAGAACCAGAACATCACCCTGGAGTGGACCTTCAGCTCCAGAAGAGACACTTCCCTCAGATCCATTTCTACCATCTGTCAGATGTTTACTGAAGGCAGGTACTCAGTCCTGTTTCATCTAAATGAAGGCGTTGAATCCCCAGAGTCTCAGGATCCAGAGTTTGCAGGACGAGTCCAGTGGGACAAAGACGTCCTCACAGAAGGACGCCTCACACTTCATGTCTCCAGACTCAGGACCAATGACTCTGGGTTTTATGTGTGTGACATACTCGTCACACCTGATGGGACTAACTCTAGGAGATGCTGGCTCAACGTCAGGTGAGTAAACCCCATTCATCTTTGTTATAAAGTTAAACTCTCAGGACGAGAACCAGAGAAATGTTCTAGAATTTGCCTCATTTATGAGCTTCACAACATGTACCTTGTACCGCAGAGTTTGCAACATCACAAATACATGGGGCATGTATACATGGGGCATGTATTTGTCACACTAAGGAAAGAAGAAGTGTACATGGGGCATGTATTTGTGACTCTGCGGTTTGGGCGGGGTCTTACTAAGCCACGCCCACTACCAAGGTTTCAAACCATATAAATGTGGAGCATGTCAGTCCTTCATTACATTACATGGACAATCCCCACAGGAGCAATTTGGGGTGAAGTGTCTTGCCCAGGGACACAACGACACGCTGACTGCAGTGGGGTTTGAACCTGTGACCCCTGATCCGAACACCTACGCACAACCCACTGTGCCACACACCTCCCTTCTTCAGTTGAGCGAAGCTGCTGTATCTAAAACTCTCGTACTGTGATGCTTTTCGATGTGACTGAAGACAAGGTAATGAATGGATACATTAAAGTTGAAGTATTTATCCCCATAGTTGCTTAGTTTCTTTTATAACCAGATGTCCCTCTGTTGTTCTCTCTTCTATAACCCTGAACAATGTGTACATATTATACTCAGGCTTTTATTTCAAACGGCAGCTACTTTGCACACGTTATAATGTTTACGTGCTGTTTTTAGTAGTGTGTTTGTTAATTATAGTGTTTTCTAAATAATTCTGTATATTTGGACGTTGTGTAATTTTTATATTGTATAAAATATAAGTTTCTCTGTTAGTGTGTATTGCGGCAGTAAACTTTCAAACAAAGTGCCGCGAGGGACTAAACAAGAGAAAAAACACTGTGGACGCGCAAAAACTCAGTCTTTCCAAACAGTATGCGTTTGACCTTTTATTTTCTTAGCAAAAGTTCAATAGTCCATATCCATATGTATCTTATGCGTGCATGTGTGCATGCGTCCGTGCGTGCGTGCGTGGTGCGTGCGGTCAACAAAAATTGTCCTTCTCCAGTTCACTCCCCCTCCATCTATCACAAAGTGTGCAGGTAAAAGCAACCGGATATAACGCAAACGTCACACAAATCCTTGACACGCCCACCACCAAGTGACTCAAAAACATGTACCGTAATAAACACAGAAACTACTACTTCAAATGTGGCTCCTACATTCCGGCCCCTAATTATATCAACATAATAATTACACAACTGAAAAATGATGTAGGAGACAATCAAGGAAAAAACTTTTAAGGATAAAAACGTCCTTTGTTAAAGTGTCCTTTTCTTCTTTAGGCAAAAAAGAAAAATATATAGTTTGTTAGCCTATGAAGGAGTGATCTTTACTATCACTTGGTAAAAAGTCAGAAAAAACGTCAATGTCAAGGTCTATGAAGTTCAATAACCCACTAATTTCCTCACGGCTCTTCTGCTTCCTGTAGAAGGCAGATCTTTGTGATAGGCCTGTCCAGATAGCTAGTTTTTGTCTTCACTCGCACCTGACGTACAAGTCCTCTTCTGTCTGGAATGGTTTGTACAATCCTTCCTGTAAGCCATGAGTTGCGAGGTGCTGAGTCATCGACTATGAGCACAATATCTCCTGGTATGAAGTTGCGCTTGACATTTGACCACTTCTGTCGTTCCTGGAGTAGAGGCAAGTACTCCTTAATCCATCGTTTCCAAAACAAGTCTGAGATGTACTGAACTTGTTTCCATCTTCGACGAGCATATATGTCCTCTTTATGAAACAGTCCAGGTGGAAAAGATGGCTTGGTTTTTAGCAGCAAAAGATGGTTAGGGGTTAGTGCTTCCAAGTCATTGGGATCTGTGGATGCTCTTGTTATGGGACGGCTGTTGATGATGGATTCGGCTTCACAAAGAACCGTGTGAAGGCACTCTTCATCAAGGTTCTGTGCCTTCAGGCTGGAATTCAGAACCTTCCTCACAGATCTGATCAACCTTTCCCATACTCCTCCATGATGGGATCCAGTAGGGGGATTGAAAGTCCACTTTATTCCTTTCTGAAGGAGGGTGTTGTTGATTTTAGCAATATTCAACCTTTCTATTGCCTCTCTCAATTCACGCTCAGCTCCGACGAAGTTGGTTCCATTATCTGAGCGTAATTCCAATACTTGTCCACGTCTTGCGATGAAGCGTCGAAGAGCATTCACAAAGGAATCTGTATCCAAGGATGAAGCTACTTCGATGTGGATGGCTCTTACTGTTAAGCATGTGAAGAGAACACCATACTTTTTAACTGTACTCCTTCCTCGCTTGACCTCAAAAGGTCCAAAATAGTCAACTCCAACACGAGTGAATGGAGGTTCATCTGGAGAAACTCTGTCTCGAGGTAAATCTGCCATTTGCTGCATTCCTGGAGCTCCATTTAGTCGCCGACAAACAATACATTTTGACAGGGTTTTCCTTATAGCCACACTAGCACCAGGAATCCAGTATCTTTGTCGCAGGCTAGATAGCATGTGGTTACGACCACCGTGTCCCACATCTTGGTGTACTTGCCGTAGAATGATGTCAGAAATGTGAAGATCTTTTGCCAATATAGCAGGATGTTTAGATTCTTCAGGCATTGCTGCTCTACTGAGACGTCCTCCCACTCTCAGAACACCATCTTCAAGTACTGGGTTGAGCTTGTAGATGTGACTAGTCCTTTTCACACCTTCTCCCTTTTGCAAGCCTTTGATTTCCTCAGGAAACCTTTTTCTTTGGCAAAAGCAGATAATTTCTTTCTCAGCTTTTGGAGGTCCTCAATAGAAAGAAAACCAGAGACCACCTGAGCCTTGATAGTCTGCATTTCCTTTTTCATCTCTCGGTCTTGTTGTTCCTTATTCAAGCCAGACTGAGCAAGAGTCAGACTCAATTGCTTCCTTTTTCGACTAAGGCACAGCAGCAGGTTTTTCAACCTAAGGATCCAACCAACCGTCTTCTTCAGGTGGATCCAAGAAGAGAAGTGATTGATCAATCGGGTTACAGCATCCATCTCTTTTTCAACCTGCACAGCGTTCACATTCAGACTTATCTTGACCTCAGGGTCTTCTGGTGCCATTTCAGAGCCATCAGGGTTCACAGGCCACTGTTCTTCAGGTCCAGTGAGAAACTGAGGTCCAGACACCCATGTGTCATCTTTCAGGAGCGTTTCCACTTTGACTCCCCTGGAAGCCCAGTCGGCAGGATTGCTTGCGGTGGGAACATATCTCCACTGAGATGGATTTGATACGCTGCGTATTTTTGAAACCCTGTTTGCGACGAATGTACGAAACCTTAAGGTCTCATTACTGATGTACTTTAATACGGAAGTACTATCAGTCCAAAAGATGGAGTCTTTAAGTTGCATTTGCAGCTCCTTCCTACACATCTTGTCCATACGACTTGCAACCACGGCAGCCGTCAATTCCATTCGAGGGATGGTTATTGGTTTCAATGGGGCCACTCTAGCTTTTCCCATAATGAAGACACAGTGCACTTGTCCTTTGATGTTATGTAATAACAGGTAAGTCACTGTTCCATAGCCGTCTTCACTTGCATCTGCAAAGTGGTGTAGCTGAGCAGAGGTCACTTCCCCAAAATCCACCGGTTTTAGGCATCTGTCAACTTTAAACTCTTCGAGATTGCAGAGCTCCTTCAGCCAACTTTTCCACTCTTGTGCAGCTGAGGCTGGTATAATATCATCCCAACCAAGTTCCCTTCTGCACAAGTCTTGAAGAATCATCTTGGCTGATAGGACCACAGGTGCCAATATTCCTAATGGGTCAAAGATTGAGCTGACCATGGAAAGGATCCCTCTTCTGGTTATGGGTTTGTCCTTGACCATGATCTTGAACTTAAAGACATCTGACTCAACACACCACTGTACGCCCAATACTCTTTCCACAGGGAGTGTGTCATTATCCAAGTCCAGATCCTTAACTTCTTTCGCTCTCTCCATGAAGGTATAGCAGCAAGCACGGTACGTCTGTTGCTAATCCACTTTGTGAGATGAAAACCCCCTTGAGCACAAAGTGCACAAAGGTCATGATAGAGTGCCACTGCCTCCTCCTCTGAGACCACAGATGTTAGACAATCATCAACATAGAAATTGTGCAGGACAGTGTTGATTACTTTGGGGCTGAACTGCTCCCGATGGTCCTCTGCACACTTTCTAAGGGCAAAACTAGCACAACTTGGCGACGATGTAGCTCCAAACAGATGTGCAACCATTCTGTGCTCTTCTAAGTTCTGATGATGATCTCCATTTGGCCACCAGAGAAACCTCAACAGATCTGAATCCTCAGCTGGTACTCGAACCTGATGAAACATGGCTTCAATGTCTGCCATGAGTACAACAGGTTCCTTTCTGAATCTTGTCATGACTCCAACCAGTGTGCTGGTAAGATCTGGTCCCTGTAGGAGCTGCGCATTCAGCGATGTTCCCTGGAATGTAGCTGCACAGTCAAATACGACCCTGATCTTTTTCTTCTTTGGGTGGTATACACCATGGTGTGGTATATACCATACCCTGCCGTCACTGCGTTCCAGATCTACAACTTGCACTTTCTCTGCATAGCCCTTTGAAAGGATGTCATTCATGAAAGCGGTGTAATCAGCATGAAATGAAGCATCTTTATCAAACCTTCTCTTGAGGCTCAGTGTACGTTGTTCTGCTACTCTCCTGTTGTTTGGCATACTAACATCCCTTTTCCTTAAAGGTAAGCCAATGCAGTAATGGCCATCCATCAACTTAGCAGACTTTGTGACGTACTCCATAAAGTGACAGTCCTCTCTTGACGGTCCCATCTGCTCATCCTGACTGCATTCAGGGAAATCAGCCTTTAGCTGCTGCTTCCACAGATCTTCAAGGTTTGCACAGATATCCTATTGACAGTGACATCTGGCTGTCCACAAGTATTTCACTACTCCTGTCTCCTCTGAGAGGTCCATTGACAGTCCAACCCAGCATAGTTTTGACTGCATATGGGCCCCCGTCTACACTCCGAATAACTTCCCATGGCTCCAGTGCCTCAGGAACATTAGTCCCAATCAACAGGTCCACATCTGAATCAATCTCAGTAATCATTACATGTTTCAGGTGAGGCCATCTCTGAAGGTCTTTCTGCCGAGGAATGTTGCCTCGATGAACTGGCATAGTTTTCTGGGTGTAGGTGTCAGGCAGCTCACAATAATGACTGCTGTCTAATCCAGCCACATGCAGGTCAGAAACAATGTGACTTCCAACTATTTTCTCCTGACCCATTGTCCGAAGGAGAATGTCTGTTCTTCTTCCCCTGAGATTCAGTTTGTTCATCAGCCGCTCCGTGCAGAATGATGCTGAGCTCCCAGGATCCAGGAAGGCATATGTTAGGAATGTTTCATGTCCCTTCTTAGACTTTACTTGAATAGGCACTATGGAGAGAGTACAATCTGGCTCACCGGCCCCTGTAAGACCACTGGACTGAACGGAGATAAGAGCACTGCTTATAGCTTTTCCTTTAGCTTGCATTGTGTCAGTTTCTTTCTCTTTCTGATAGATATGAAGTATGCTTGGGTGCTTCAGACTGCATACTTTGCACGAGAGGCGTTTCCTACAGTCTTTACTCATGTGCCCAATACACAAGCATCCAAAACACACACCGTGTTCCCTTAAGAAAGCGATTTTCTCACTATGAGCCTTTCTTTCCAGTTGAAAACACAGATCCAGTATATGTCTACCTCCACAAAACAGGCAAACACTTGTACCTAGTGAGCCTCTCTCCTTCATTCTTATTTCAGGTTCCACTTTCTTTTCCGCTGTCGTAATAGTAGTAGCAAAGCTGCTTCCCCTCATCCTTGAACGAGGTTCAAACTTAGCTTTCCTCACATCTTTGTTGGCTGCTGGTGGAGTATCCTGTATATCTCCAAACAGTGGATCGCTCACAATATCCACCTGTCTTTCAATGAAATTAACAATATCCATGAATGTAGCTCTCCGGCCCTGCCTTTTCTGTAAGTCATAGGCCAGAGTTCTCCATTTGTCCCTATATTTGTAGGGCAACTTTTTTATGATGGCTAGCATATTGCTAGGCATGTTCAACTCACACATGTATTCAAACTCTTCCATGACGTTGCAGCATCCTCTCAGAAAGAGACCGTAAGCTTGCAGAGCTCGCACATCTTCTACTTTTATTGGCTGCCATGAAAGAGCCTTTTCCATGTAGGCCGAAACAATTTTCTGTGCATTACCAAAATGCTCCTGTAGCAAAGCCTTTGCTTTGGCATATCCTCTGTCATGGGCCATATGCTGACAGCTTCTGACAAGCTCCAAAGGCTGCCCCCTGGTGTACTGTTCGAAAATACAGGCAGTCTTTAGGGTTGTGAGTCTTCTCCTCAATGCTGTGCTCAAAAGCTCTTATGAATGCTTGATATTGAAACGGAGAGCCATCAAAAATCTGAATTTCTCTTTTAGGCAGAAAAGAAAGAGACTGTTGCTGAACCAACATGGATGTTATTTCATTTTGTCTTTCCAAAATTAATTAAAGGATTCTGAGCACTGCTGCTTGGTGCCGGTGCTGCTGGGTGATTGCTTTGTTGCTGTAACTGTGGATGTGATTGTGATGAACTTTGATGTATATTGGCCTCTGAGCTTCTTGTGGCTTGATGTTGCAGATGTCCATATTCTGCTTCATGTTCTCTGTGCAAAAACTGTACGTCAGACTGACCACCTGTAGGCCTGTTTGTGTCAGGCACAAATGTTTTTGCTCCAGCACTGAGTATGGCTTCCTTTCGTCCCCTTTCCAAATAAGAATGCATGCCATTGGGACTCACAGATGTGTCACTTGCAGCACGAGACCTTCCAGAGCGTCTTAGCACATTCATTTTAGCCCTTGATGCAGCTATTTCCACTTCCATTTCCAGTTGCTCCCTCTTTTTCCTGCTCTTCCTCTTGTTCATCCAATGCATGTTTGTCTTTTAATAACCTTTGTCGTGCCAAGAGAGCGGCCATGTCAGCCTCAGCTTTGGTGCATGATGATGTAGTTGAAACACTGGACCAGAGGCCTGTACTACGAAGCTGGTTCAACCTAACCTGGATATGTTTGAGTTAGCCGGTTGGCCTAATCCAAAAACATACGCGCTCTGGCTAAACTGTACTACGACAGAAGGATTCACACTTGTATTTCCGGATCCACACTTGTGTTTTTAATGCACACACAAATGTGTTCCGTTTCATATACATGTAAATAAAATCCAAATACAGAAAAAAGTTTTACATATGTATTTTTGATCCTCACATATTTGTTTTCCGTTTAAATCCCCTGCACCTACAAACACAAACCGCTTTCTGTGCATGGATCGCTGTGCATTCGTGTGTGGGTTTTTTGAGACTCCCTGACGGTGACCCGATTCGTACTTGTAATTTTTTCTATCTATAGCCAATCAGATGTCTCCTAAATTCTAAGCCAATCACATGAGCGCGTCCCCATGAGGGTAGATTTCTTGCGTTCATGTCACTTCATATACGCATTTTGCGCTGTCCGGAGCAGGGTTTCCGCGGACAGAATTTACCGGTTATGTTTCAATAATAATAATAATAAGAATTGTGTAGCAGAGTTTCCGTTAGCAGGTAATTACCGGACTATGACCGGATAAGAACACGGGAGTAAGGATCATCTCTTTTCCTCTCTCCCTCCCTCTCTCCTGACAGCCCGTCAGTTTCTCATGCAGCTCACTAAAACTTCACTCGCGTTTATGTCCATATCGATCAGATCCAGCTCTCCTGATCGGCCTTTATAGAGAGCACCGATCAAACTATTAAGAGTGAATATCGGCCGATAATGACCGGCGGGGCTCCCCCGTTGACAGTTCACTGTCTAGCACTGGCTTCGTAGTGCACTGATCGATTAGGCTAAGCTAACCTGTAGCTGCTTCCTCCACACTCACAACAACTTCATACAGACATAAATAAAGCAGCTGTATTCGCCATACAGGAAACACACATTTAAAACGGTTTTGCCTGCCGTTTTGTGTAGACAAGCATTCATTAATGGTTCGGAAAGAGGCACTGTCCCTTAATAATATAAAGGCTTGTATTTGCGTGCATTTCCTGCTCGGAAAGTGGCAATGTACTGAGAGTGGAAGTGTCCTGAGATTAGCGCCTGCAGGCAGGCTCCATGGACCTGTCAGCTCCGGACAGCGCAAAATGCGTACATGAAGCGCTACGTCATGAACGCAAGAAATCTACCCTCGGGGGGCGCGCTCATGTGATTGGCTTAGAATTGAGGAGACATCTGATTGGCTATAGATAGAAAAAATTACAAGTACGAATCGGGTCACCGTCAGGGGAGTCTCAAAAAATCCACACACGAATGCACAGCGATCCATGCACAGAAAGCGGTTTGTGTTTGCAGGTGCAGAGGTTTTAAACGGAAAACAAATATGTGAGGATCAAAAATACATATGTAAAACTTTTTTCTGTATTTGGATTTTATTTACATGAATATGAAACGGAACACATTTGTGTTTGCATTGAAAAACACAAGTGTGGATCCGGAAATACAAGTGTGAGTCCTTCTGTGTGCATGTGTGTATTATGAGACTGTTCTGAGCCCATACCGGTGAGCCAGATTGTACTCTCTCCTATTGTACTCTCTCCATAGTGCCTATTCAAGTAAAGTCTAAGAAGGGACATGAAACATTCCTAACATATGCCTTCCTGGATCCTGGGAGCTCAGCATCATTCTGCACGGAGCGGCTGATGAACAAACTGAATCTCAGGGGAAGAAGAACAGACATTCTCCTTCGGACAATGGGTCAGGAGAAAATAGTTGGAAGTCACATTGTTTCTGACCTGCATGTGGCTGGATTAGACAGCAGTCATTATTGTGAGCTGCCTGACACCTACACCCAGAAAACTATGCCAGTTCATCGAGGCAACATTCCTCGGCAGAAAGACCTTCAGAGATGGCCTCACCTGAAACATGTAATGATTACTGAGATTGATTCAGATGTGGACCTGTTGATTGGGACTAATGTTCCTGAGGCACTGGAGCCATGGGAAGTTATTCGGAGTGTAGACGGGGCCCATATGCAGTCAAAACTATGCTGGGTTGGACTGTCAATGGACCTCTCAGAGGAGACAGGAGTAGTGAAATGACTTGTGGACAGCCAGATGTCACTGTCAATAGGATATCTGTTGCAAACCTTGAAGATCTGTGGAAGCAGCAGCTAAAGGCTGATTTCCCTGAATGCAGTCAGGATGAGCAGATGGGACCGTCAAGAGAGGACTGTCACTTTATGGAGTACGTCACAAAGTCTGCTAAGTTGATGGATGGCCATTACTGCATTGGCTTACCTTTAAGGAAAAGGGATGTTAGTATGCCAAACAACAGGAGAGTAGCAGAACAACGTACACTGAGCCTCAAGAGAAGGTTTGATAAAGATGCTTCATTTCATGCTGATTACACCGCTTTCATGAATGACATCCTTTCAAAGGGCTATGCAGAGAAAGTGCAAGTTGTGGATCTGGAACGCAGTGACGGCAGGGTATGGTATATACCACACCATGGTGTATACCACCCAAAGAAGAAAAAGATCAGGGTCGTATTTGACTGTGCAGCTACATTCCAGGGAACATCGCTGAATGCGCAGCTCCTACAGGGACCAGATCTTACCAGCACACTGGTTGGAGTCATGACAAGATTCAGAAAGGAACCTGTTGTACTCATGGCAGACATTGAAGCCATGTTTCATCAGGTTCGAGTACCAGCTGAGGATTCAGATCTGTTGAGGTTTCTCTGGTGGCCAAATGGAGATCATCATCAGAACTTAGAAGAGCACAGAATGGTTGCACATCTGTTTGGAGCTACATCGTCGCCAAGTTGTGCTAGTTTTGCCCTTAGAAAGTGTGCAGAGGACCATCGGGAGCAGTTCAGCCCCAAAGTAATCAACACTGTCCTGCACAATTTCTATGTTGATGATTGTCTAACATCTGTGGTCTCAGAGGAGGAGGCAGTGGCACTCTATCATGACCTTTGTGCACTTTGTGCTCAAGGGGGTTTTCATCTCACAAAGTGGATTAGCAACAGACGTACCGTGCTTGCTGCTATACCTTCGATGGAGAGAGCGAAAGAAGTTAAGGATCTGGACTTGGATAATGACACACTCCCTGTGGAAAGAGCATTGGGCGTACAGTGGTGTGTTGAGTCAGATGTCTTTAAGTTCAAGATCATGATCAAGGACAAACCCATAACCAGAAGAGGGATCCTTTCCATGGTCAGCTCAATCTTTGACCCATTAGGAATATTGGCACCTGTGGTCCTATCAGCCAAGATGATTCTTCAAGACTTGTGCAGAAGGGAACTTGGTTGGGATGATATTATACCAGCCTCAGCTGCACAAGAGTGGAAAAGTTGGCTGAAGGAGCTCTGCAATCTCGAAGAGTTTAAAGTTGACAGATGCCTAAAACCGGTGGATTTTGGGGAAGTGACCTCTGCTCAGCTACACCACTTTGCAGATGCAAGTGAAGACGGCTATGGAACAGTGACTTACCTGTTATTACATAACATCAAAGGACAAGTGCACTGTGTCTTCATTATGGGAAAAGCTAGAGTGGCCCCATTGAAACCAATAACCATCCCTCGAATGGAATTGACGGCTGCCGTGGTTGCAAGTCGTATGGACAAGATGTGTAGGAAGGAGCTGCAAATGCAACTTAAAGACTCCATCTTTTGGACTGATAGTACTTCCGTATTAAAGTACATCAGTAATGAGACCTTAAGGTTTCGTACATTCGTCGCAAACAGGGTTTCAAAAATACGCAGTGTATCAAATCCATCTCAGTGGAGATATGTTCCCACCGCAAGCAATCCTGCCGACTGGGCTTCCAGGGGAGTCAAAGTGGAAACGCTCCTGAAAGATGACACATGGGTGTCTGGACCTCAGTTTCTCACTGGACCTGAAGAACAGTGGCCTGTGAACCCTGATGGCTCTGAAATGGCACCAGAAGACCCTGAGGTCAAGATAAGTCTGAATGTGAACGCTGTGCAGGTTGAAAAAGAGATGGATGCTGTAACCCGATTGATCAATCACTTCTCTTCTTGGATCCACCTGAAGAAGACGGTTGGTTGGATCCTTAGTTGAAAAACCTGCTGCTGTGCTCATAGTCGATGACTCAGCACCTCGCAACTCATGGCTTACAGGAAGGATTGTACAAACCATTCCAGACAGAAGAGGACTTGTACGTCAGGTGCGAGTGAAGACAAAAACTAGCTATCTGGACAGGCCTATCACAAAGATCTGCCTTCTTCAGGAAGCAGAAGAGCCGTGAGGAAATTAGTGGGTTATTGAACTTCATAGACCTTGACATTGACGTTTTTTCCGACTTTTTACCAAGTGATAGTAAAGATCACTCCTTCATAGGCTAACAAACTATATATTTTTCTTTTTTGCCTAAAGAAGAAAAGGACACTTTAACAAAGGACGTTTTTATCCTTAAAAGTTTTTTCCTTGATTGTCTCCTACATCTTTTTCAGTTGTGTAATTATTATGTTGATATAATTAGGGGCCGGAATGTAGGAGCCACATTTGAAGTAGTAGTTTCTGTGTTTATTACGGGACATGTTTTTGAGTCACTTTAGGTGGTGGGCGTGTCAAAGGATTTGTGTGGTGACGTTTGGTTATATCCGGTTGCTTTTACCTGCACATTTTGTGAGATGGAGGGGGAGTGAACTGGAGAAGGACAATTTTTGTTCGCACGCACGCACGCACGCACGCACGCACGCATGCACACATGCACGCATAATATACATATGGATATGGACTATTGAACTTTTGCTAAGAAAATAAAAGGTCAAACGCATACTGTTTGGAAAGACTGAGTTTTTGCGCGTCCACAGTGTTTTTTCTCTTGTTTAGTCCCTCGCAGCACTTTGTTTGAAAGTTTACTGCCGCAATACTAGGTATAAATCAATCGATATACTTATCGGATATGCACAAACAAGCTTACAAGCTGAGATTCCACATATTCTAGAAATATAAGTATCATCACTGAGCGATCAGAACTCGCGACAGGGGAAGCAAATACAGACATCACACGACGTAGCTTTAGGTAGCAAAACATGGAGATATGCTCACCTTTTGCAGAATAACAATTCTGATCAAAAACGAGAAAAACGCAGCTGAAGGTTAATCCATAGGTTAATCCAATGTGGATCAGTCAAAAACTGAGTTTTCATTAGCTGCTAATGGTAGCTTCCAGAGTGTATGACAGCTTCCTGTTTTGTCTCCTTGGATACGAGTCCAAACAACTCACAGACTGCACCGGGCGCTCACGTAGGAGCCCTGTGACCATCATATTTGACGACGCTGATAGGCTGAAATTATGTTTCGCGGCATAGTTTACACGTTACAGATAGCAACAGTCAGCTGCTAGTGGCTGCTGCTGCACTGGTTGAGGGCTCCTCTCTTAGCGCCCAGACGAGAGAAGGTACACGGGCAAGGCCAGGCAGGAAACATGTGACTTATCAGTAACTTTAGACATCGTAACACAATTTTAAACGAGATTTTATTGTAGATTATACATTTTACTGATACCAATTATATAATATTTACCTTGTTCATTAAAAATAAAAATATATATATTTTTTTAAATATATATATATTTTTTTTTTAATATGGGAAGAGGTGGGGCGGCGTCCCTAGCGCCCCTATGGACCGCGCCGCACTGCCTGAGACACAGTTTCGTGAGAAAAAAAACGGGGGAAAAAAGCCCTTTAATAATTTTGAGTGTTCCCAAAGCCCCGGTGTTCTGCAGTTTGTGTGGGCCTACTGTACTGTTGCACAGTTTATGCTGTAGAAACTATGTCCAGGACAAGGTGTTTGGAAGTTTTGGAAGATTCATAGCTAACCACACTGAAGTTATGGAGGTATTGATCAGTCTTCTCATATTTTAAGCCTCAAATTGTCCTTCCCCCCCCCCCTCTAACATCACCAGAAGTCATAATTTAGGGGGTCTTTTCTCAAAATTGTTTACTGGGGGAGCATCCCCCCGGACCCCCCTAGTATTGTTTGGTCACCATTTCCACAGCCCCACCTAAAATATTTTCCACCAGCCGCCACTGGTGGCAGACTACAGCGCCACTTACAGGCCTGGCATATGCACTACAGCGTCTCCAGCACTTTCGAGCGGCAATGGCCGGCCGTGGCCCAACCCCACATTCCCCTGATAGGTGGAGAGTTGGCCCAATAGCCGTAGCGCCACTGTCCTGACGTCAGGACAGTGTTCAAATCTGGATCAGTTTTGATCAGATCCGTTGCAGCCCCTTTTTTAGAGATTTGGGTATGGAGAAAAATAGAGAGGGTTGTGTTTTCTGACACTTGGTGAGTTCCCTGGAACACCGGGGACACATATTCATGTATAAAAGTGCATTTTGCATGATAGGTCCCCTTTAAATTAACAAATAAATGTTATGTTTTTCAGCGTTACCTGGTGATTTCAAAGAAAGCTCTCTGGAAAATGTTGACTTACTGTCAGTGTTCGACATGAAGCTACCTTACATTACACAGTCACAGGGGAGTGATTTGTAAAATATCCATAAAGAAAAAGAAAATCTGCTTGCAGTTCTGTTTCATATGGGTGTTGAGAGATGTATCCATATCTCTTAATTTTGCTCTCAAAGTGCACCAGATTGATGCTTTTAACATCAATATTTTTTTTTTAAAGTTCCGGGGGGGGGGGGGGGGTTATGCGCATGCCCCCGGACCCCCTAGAGGAGGTGAGATATGATTGGAGACGACCAGCCAATCAGAATTGACCTTCTCGAGTTCTCCGATTGGTTGGTTTTGTGGCACATTTGTAACGCTGTGACAACTTGAGCGAGCAGGCCAATATGGTCTAGCTGCGGCCGCGGCAAGTACACGACACTACACGACACGCCCCCTACACGACACGCCCACCTGACACGACACTACGGTGGCTGAGAGACATTAGTGATCTCCAGTGTGCTGGGCAGTGTGGCGGCGGAGGGAGCCGAGGGCACCACCGGAGGAGAGGCGAGCGATGACAGCAGCATCACTGTGGTGCAGCTCCCCGCACAGACTGAGGGGACTTGTTACACGGAGCCCATCACCGGGGAAGCCTGCGGCGGGAGAAGGCGGTCTGCTCGGCCTGCCCTTGGCTCTGGGGTCCCTCCTTAAAAAAAGTCTCATCATACTTAATCCTAGACAGTAGCACATGGTATATATTGTACGACTTTGTCATTTTTTTAATGTTGATATGTATTCGCTCATAGCCTACTGTGCCTTTCACCCAGACAATACAAGTGAATTTTGAAATGACAAATAGGTTTATGTTTCAAGTTTATTTGCATTAAAAACGTGTTTTTAAACCCTTCTGTTCAAAGTTGATATTTTGTTTCTTAAAAGATTAAATCTTTAAAAACATGCTGTTTGCCATTTTTAAAGTTTGATGGAAGAAATTAAAATATAGGTCACTGACGTGGAGCTTTAGGCCTGCAATGCTTTCAAAAAAAATGTTGGTGTTGTTTCAGTTTTGAGTGAATATGGATGTTAAATTCACAAATGAGTATGAATAATCTTGAACAAGAACAGGATCTTGAGCCATGATGTTTTTAAAGTACAGAAACATTCAGAATGCATGACGATTCCTTCAAAGGTTTTGTAATAGACCCCTAGTACTTTTAATTTATAAAGTAATAATAATACATGTGAATGATTGAGCTCATTAGTGGCCTGACTGGCCCTCCTAATTTGGTCCTTAATGACCCCATGATGTGATTATGTATATCTTAAAACCTTTAACAACTATATTTAGATGTTCACAAATATCTACATTTATGTATAAATACATGTGTAGCAGTTAGACAAACATAATTAATAGATTATCTCATTAAAACCTATTTTATATATTAAACCACCGTTTGTTGACAAAATGATTTGGGTTGAAAGTTATACTGTTGTGTCTCAAACGGATAGACTAGGTTATTAATTGATTTGCCTAATAGTTGCTTAAAATGCTACAATAACATTTGCAATTCGTTTTTAATCTGCAATGTACGATCTCTCAGCCACCGTAGTGTCGTGTCAGGTGGGCGTGTCGTGTAGGGGGCGTGTCGTGTAGTGTCGTGTACTTGCCGCGGCCGCAGCTGGACCCTTATCGAGCAGGCAGGCAAAGCTGAGCGCGCACAGGGTGGAGAGGTCGAGCGAGGGAGAGAGAGCGCGTGCAGCGGTCTGCTTGCGCACGGAGCAGGAGTTTTATGAGAGAAAATATATTTCTCTATGCTCAAAAATGTTCAAGTGCGCCCTCAATAGCATTTTCTATGCTCAACATGTTTCATTGCGTGCTCAGGATAGAGGCACAAATATAACGCCATAAAAAACAGCTTCTTCCACCAGGCTGTCAGGATGCTGAACTCTCACACACATCCAGCACCAGACACTTTTTCTACTACGCTGTAACGCTGCTATGGACAGTCATTGCACTACTGTACATATTTTAAGTGTAATATATTCATCCTCATCCGTTTAAGTGACTATTATTTTGTAAATATTGACTATTGTTCCTTTTTATTTATGCCTCTTAATGTGTGTCTATGTTTGATTATGTATGTGTATATAAGTGGGTGTACAGGTTTGTATGTATATATCCATATATGTATTTTTTATATATTTTATTTGTATTCCTCGGGATGGTGAGAGACAGCATTTCGATCTGCCTGTCTGTATCACACACACAATGAAATTGACGATAAAGTTGACTTTGACTTCAGAAATAATCATATCTGTATATAATAACAGTTTTATCTCATTTCTTTTTATTTCATGTTTTAATTCACATTACCTTCCCAGTCCTGTGTTTGCTCTGCCTCTTATTGCTGTTGCTGATACATAATTTGAACTCCCTACGGTTTAAATAATGGTCCTATTTTATGTTATGTAGGAAAATAAATAATACCTGTCCAAAGGAAATCCAGAACATCCGGTCCGTTGACAAACTTCAGAGTGGTGTCTCTGCGGTCGTATCTTTTCTGCTGCTGTGCAGTCATGTTGTCAGCTCCTCTGCTCTCCGTTGAAATGAGAGAAGTTTGAGATTGGCTGCTAAATCTCATTTCAGGTCGGCCATTTACAAGAAGTCATGTGATGAATGCTGGAAATCAGTCTCTTCTCCTAAATCCTTTTGAATTCTCCTATCCACTATCCCTTAACCCCGTGACGTTTCACACAGAGGTCAAGGGATATACGTTAGGAGCTGATTTTTGGACTATTCGACTGCAACCCCTGTATCGCAAGCCTCGTGCTGCTTTTGTAACCCGCGTGGCAATAACGTCTATACTCGCTAAGCACATTATTGTTCGACCGTGATGTACTGTTTTAACTTTACTTTTCTCAAATTAGAAAGAGGGAGTATTTTCTAGTAAAAAGAATGACACAAGAGTATTGTGATATTAGTCAATATTATTTTGACAACGTGTTAGATAAGGCTAGAAATGCAGTGGAGCAATTTGGTGGACAATCTGTAGCAATAATGGAATATCAGGGGATAATTTCAGCAATGTATGAACTTGTAGATCATTACACATGACTGTTGTATATGGTTTTCTGTCGATGCTGCACAGGCATTATGATGCAGACTGCTCTACAGTGGCCAAAGTGTATATGTGTAAAGCCAGATGTTAGATATAAAGGTAATACGATAAGATATACTTTATTGATCCCAATACAGTTTCAAATAAACATAACATTGAAACATCTCGAAATTGAAAATTGAAAAAACAGAACTTTAAAGTAAAATGTAAACATAATGACAGTGGAAGATATATCAGAAGATATATTTTTACATTAACTGGTTTTATATAGGCTAATTTCAGTGTTTTTTGGAATGAAAGAATTGTACGGTGTCATGTTGAAATATTTAATAATGTAATCATATACCATACTCATCCTGTAAAAATACAATTCTACAAAAAAAAAGTCAAACTCATGGCACAAAAAAACTAACACTTTAAACGACTAACCTCTGCTTTCATAGCAACATTGGTTTAATCGATGATTATATATTAGAAATGCAGGAATATACGTTCAAAGATAAAGTGAAAGTAAAAGCCTCTGTCGCATCCTCCTATGTCAGTATACACCCTGAAGAGGCACCACACACAGCAGCACATTACAGCCAAATGGAGGGCAGAAACTCGGGAAAAATCTACCAGGTCACTGTGGTTGGACTGAGGGGGAATAAGGTGGTTATCGACATGGCCACCACGGAGCAGCAATTCAAGAGCATGACAGTGAAACAGCTGAAGGAGAAGATAGCACACAAGTTTCCCGAGATCGAGGGTAAGAGTAATTGAACTTGTCATAATTAAGCTGTAAAACGATATGATATGTTTAACCGATGTAGGAGCTGAATATATGTATTGTTTGAGAATATGGTGGTTCCATACTATTTGATCTTAATCTATTATATTTGCAGGGTTGGTAATATGTCCACTAGTTACCTATATAAAAAAAACTGATCAGTAACCTAATCTGTGAATTACAATATGAAAGTATAGGCTAATTAATCGTATTACTTTCCGTGATTACATGTGTCCTTTATTAATTTAGGCTAGACCTACAGTATAAGAGATCTTACAAAAAGTGTTCTAGTTGAATACATGAATTAAAAGCAAACAGTAGGCTATTTTTGTTTTAATAAATCAGGTGTCCACCAACTGCATTAAAAAACCAATAATGAAGGTAGTCTAGGGTGCATTCACACCAGCCTTTTATGGCGCATTTCCACTACACGGTCGGCCTCGGCCACGCTCGGTACGGCTCGGTACGGCTTGGCCACGTTGGGCCTTAACAGGGCCGACTCACTTCATGCTGCGCTTCCATTACAGTTTAGGAACTGGGGTAGTTACTAGTGTAGGCGGAGCCGTGACGTCATCTTCAGTGAGAACTCCAGAAACACAACACAGCAGTTAGCTGTTAGCACTCAGAGCTCACAGCTCCTTATATATGTTCAGAAACTCGACAAAAGTTAAACAAGTACACACCACAGACTGCCTGTGTCATGGTGAATACAGTCGCTGCTTTATTTATGTCTGTATAGGCCGTTGTTGTGAGTGTGGACGGTCGTAGTATATACTGCGTTAGCTTAGCCAATCTCCACCTAGAAAAAACACGCATTTTAAAAGGTTTTTCGCCTGCCGTCTGTCTGCAGACTTGACAAAGCATTAATTCATGGTTTTTACTAACCGGTATCAGTATGTTGTTACTTCGGCATCATTTTGAAACGTGTATTACAATTAAATCACGGTCAAATATGTCCATCTTGTTGTGTGTTGTAGCCCCCTTGCAGCGCTCCTCTCTCTAGTTTAGCATACTCAGCCCGACTCAGCCCTGTTTGTTGGCCCCGATAGAACCACAATTTTATCGGGCCAGAAAAGAGGTGAAAAAGTGGCCCCGCGCCGTGCCGCGCCGGAACTAGGCCTAGTGGAAGCACAACCAAAAAAGGGGACGGCACGACACGGCACGCTTAAAGCGAGCTACGCGCTGCAGTGGAAATGCGCCATTATAGTCCGGTTGAATCGAACCCTGGTGCGTTTAGCCGCTTGGTGCGGTTCATTTGGGTCGGTGTGAACACAGTCCGAGACCTCTTAAGTGAACTAAACAACCGGACTCTGGTCCGCTAAAATAGGTGGTCTCGGAACACTTGCTTGCGAACTCTGGAGCGGTTCATTGCTGGTGTGAACGCAGTCCGCACCAAAACATAGGAAGCGTAGTATTTACGTGTCACAAGAACGCGGATGTCTTCAAAAATCTTTAGCGAAAGAGTCTTTCAAGACATCCGCGGTTGTTTAGTTAAAGAGTGAAGCAGAATTAAGTGTTAAGTGTTAAGTGACAGTGTCGTGTAAAGTAAAAATGCTCCGTCAGTCAACTAGGCCTACATAAAATTAAGAACACCTGTCGTCGGTAAAACGCCCCTCCTTACTGCAGAACGTCTCTCATTATATGTGTTATAATGTTTTTTAACGGACGTTGTCTGATTATATAATCATATGCGCGGGCCGCTCGAGTCTGTTGATCTCCAGATTAACAGCAGCATGAGAATAACCTGCCGAAAGTGCCGATGCTCCATGCTCGGGTAGAAATTGCCGGGATTTGCGTTTTTACCCCCTTAATGTCTGACCAATGGTTCAACAGCATTTCCGAGCACATGACTTGTGTTTAAAGTTTATAGTCCGTTTGAGTTTTGCCCGTGTGAACGCAAACCGAACCATCTGAAAATGAAACAATGTAACAAACTGTGGTCTGGTGCGGACCAGAGAAGCGGACTATTAGGTGTGAATGCACCTAAATGAAAACCAAAAAGAAAATTCAGGCAATACGTCTGACTATAATATATTGATAGTAACCTCCGTTTTAGAAAATGTACAATCTGATTACATCTTTTATTAATGTAACTGTAAGGGAATACAGTTACTTTTTTTGTATCCAGATTACCTCATCCCGTTACATGTAATCCGTTACAACCAGTGGCGGCCGGTCCATAGGGGCGCTAGGGGCGCCGCCCCACCTCTTCCCATATTAAAAAATAAAAATAAAAATAAAAATAAAAAATATATTTTAAAATAATATATATTTTTATTTTTATTTTTAATGAACAAGGTAAATATTATATAATTGGTATCAGTAAAATGTATAATCTACAATAAAATCTCGTTTAAAATTGTGTTACGATGTCTAAAGTTACTGATAAGTCACATGTTTCCTGCCTGGCCTTGCCCGTGTACCTTCTCTCGTCTGGGCGCTAAGAGAGGAGCCCTCAACCAGTGCAGCAGCAGCCACTAGCAGCTGACTGTTGCTATCTGTAACGTGTAAACTATGCGCGAAAACATAATTTCAGCCAACCAGCGTCGTCAAATATGATGGTCACAGGGCTCCTACGTGAGCGCCCGGTGCAGTCTGTGAGTTGTTTGGACTCGTATCCAAGGAGACAAAACAGGAAGCTGTCATACACTCTGGAAGCTACAGCTAATGAAAACTCCGTTTTTGACATAAAAATGGAATTATGGATCATCAATCATCTTTCAAAGTGACAGACACATTGGATTAACCTATGGATTAACCTTCAGCTGCGTTTTTCTCGTTTTTGATCAGAATTGTTATTCTGCAAAAGGTGAGCATATCTCCATGTTTTGCTACCGAAAGCTACGTCGTGTGATGTCTGGATTTGCTTCCCCTGTCGCGAGTTCTGATCGCTCAGTGATGATACTTATATTTCTAGAATATGTGGAATCTCAGCTTGTAAGCTTGTTTGTGCATATCCGATAAGTATATCGATTGATTTATACCTAGAGTGCGTTAGCATTTTTTCGCTCAGGGCTCATTTAGACGCTTCTTGTGAGACTTGTGTTTTGTTTCGGTAAACATGGTTCATATCATCAGTTAGATGCGTTTCCTCTGAGTAGGACACATGAATAGTTTATTACAGTTTCGTGAGAAAAAAAACGGGGGAAAAAAGCCGGTTTAACAGGTTAAATGGGAATTAAATCAGTGTTCCCAAAGCCCCGGTGTTCTGCAGTTTGTGTGGGCCTACTGTACTGTTGCACAGTTTATGCTATAGAAACTATGTCCAGGACAAGGTGTTTGGAAGTTTTGGAAGATTCATAGTCTGAAGTTATGGAGGTATTGATCAGTCTTCTCATATTTTTAAGCCTCAAATTGTCCTTCTCCCCCCCTCTAACATCACCAGAAGTCATGATTTAAGGGGTCTTTTCTCAAAAAAAATTACCGGGGGAGCATCCCCCCGGACCCCTCTAGTATTGTTTGATCACCATTTCCACAGCCCCACCTAAAATATTTTCCACCAGCCGCCACTTGTTACAACCCAAGCTTGTATATTTGTTAATGTCGATCAGCTGATAAGAAACAGATTCCCAGTCCTATTTGCAAGACCAAGCGCTTATCTATTTATATACATTATAATTATTTTCAATTTGAAAACCTTTTAATTGATCTATTTGCCTGGATTGACTATTCTGTTAACTTGTGACTTTCTGTGTGTTTATGTGTCTAGAGGAGAATATGCGGCTGGTGTTCGCAGATAAGGAACTGGATGAAGATTCAGAGCGGCTGTCTGCATATGGAGTCGAGGACAAGTCCTTCATCTTCATGACATTGAGGGTTCCTGGAGGACTGACCGAATGACATCTGTCACCCTACTGCTGCTTCACCATGATTTATGAAGACACTCTTTGCACCTTAGGCCCTGACATTTAATTACAATGATCAGTTGTGGTTGTTGTTGTTTGATGGCATGGAAATCTAAATAAAAACTACTCTATTTGAAATGCTTTGTCTCTAATTAAATGTGCAGATATTAGAAAGCATATATTCTAATCTAAAGCCTCCCCTCAGTATGCACAATGATGCCTTCATATATTATACAATACATTATTTTGAGTTTATTTATAACTAATGAACTGAAAAAGCATTTCAATCTTGTAAGTCAATACTACAGACTACTGAAACTTGACATTTAAGTACAATTTGGGTTTTAATAATAAGTGCCGGATTAATGTAGTTGAATAGCAAGTATACAAACAAGTAGATTGTACGGTATAAAGTAAATAAAAAAGGAAATGTCAAGTACATCAACATTGTAAAGTATTTCAGTTAGTTACTTAGTTATGTGTATCATTCCACAGGAATAGGGTCTAGAGTTGAAGGTCTCATTGATGTTAGCATCAGGGCCTGTGATGAATCAGCATGGGTCCAAAGGGTGCTTAAGCGGCCATTTATAGAAAGGAATATGATCCCATTCCTAAATGCGGTTTTAAACTGTAAGCTCCCTCATAAGATTGATTTAAATCCCCATTAACTTGACTAATTAAATACTATATATGCTGCTAATTTTTTCATACTAGGCTCCATCATTTTTTTATAGGAACAAAAAAATACCTAAGTAAATTGTAATCTTTTGTTGTTTTGGTCTTTTATATAATTTAAATGTATCCGGAATATTTTACATTATGTATTATTTGTAATATATAGCTTTCTACTGTAGATATGTTTATATTTAAAATTGTGCTGTTTATTTTTAGATTTTATGATGTCTATACTTTAATCAATTTGTATATATTTTAATGCCTCAACACATTGCTGCTCCACAATAATTTCTCAATTTGGAATCAATAAAGTATATATCTATCTATCAATCAATCTATCTATCTATCTATCTATCTATCTATCTATCTATCTATCTAACTAAATAACTCTTAAGTTATAGTTAGGGCATCTACTAAGTCAAAAAGGCACAATTGTCTCGTCATTAACTACAACAGAGAATAATCTTTGTTTTACGACTACATCAGTAAAAAGCTATTCAGTTTTCTTGTCGGTCATGTGAGCCATCTGCTAATCGAAACATTTCCGACGCCCCCTGAAAGCAGCATTCCTCCAGGTTTATGACAAGTGAAATAGAAAGCATTTGGAGGGTGTATTCGACTACTTATCTCGTGAGTCGACATTAGGCACAGAGAAGAGCTTGATGTCTGCGGAAAGGTCTTGAATGTGTTACAACTGAAGGTAGGATCATATTTGATTTTAGTGTTTGTTTCCAAAACAGGTGCTATTCAATTATTACAATTGAGGGTCCCATTTGCAGCTGGTACAGTGTAATGATACGATCGTCAAAAAGGAATCAACATGGATTTTATAAATTCGGTTGGCAGTTTATCTCCAACATGCGGAATGTCTGAAGGTAGGCTCATTATGTTCTGCTTTGTGTTCCTCAATGAAACAGGTGTGTTTGATTCATTGTCAACAATTAATTGTTAAAGGTGGGGTAGGTAAGTTTGAAAACTGGCTCGAGATACACTTTTTGTAATATTCCATGGAATGCTTTTAACATCCCGATAGCAATGAATATCTTAAGTGCTTTGACAAAAAATCCATAAAAAAAATTTCATCTGTGGAAGCCGTAGTACTGTAAAAAGCACGACCAATCATTTTAGCCGGCCCGCTAAAATAACTGGATGGCCTACCTGCCCGTCAGCCTTCCATCTGTGCACAAACTTATCTCGTGCCCTCATTGGTCATGTGCGCGTTCGTGTGTGTTGGAGGAGGGGCTCTATAAGGAAGTGGCAGATTTTCTCCGGTTGTGTATTTTCAAATTCTAGCGATCTCAAGCCGGTTTCTCAAATGTACCTACCCCACCTTTAAATGATTTGCAGCTGGAAGTGTATGAGTCGACTGATACGATCGTCAAAAACGAATCAACTTGGATGCATTTAAACGAAAACAAAAGGTCTCCAACATGCAGTCCCCTGCTGGTAAGATATTGGCTATGTGCCGTTTGTTTATAGACTTACCATTTACACGCATAGTCTAATTTACAATTTCCTCCAACAGCCATTAAGTACCATGGCTTGGAAAACCAAGGGTCAACATGTTACCTGAACAGTGTGCTGCAGGTGCTTTTTATGACAAAAGACTTCAGAGAAGCTGTGGAAAGGTCTGTTACAAAGTCCAATTTAATGTTGTATAATGCTTTTAAAATGGATTGAGATTATACAATTCACTTTTGTATCTCTTCACCGATATTTCTTAACTTTGTGCAGGCTCACCAGTGAAAATACTGAGCATATTGATCTTCAACTTCAATCCCTGTTTGGTGACTTAAAAAGTCGTACAGCAAAAACCAAAGACATCACCGTGAAGCTGGGCATCAAAGACGGTACAGTGTAGTAGAGACACAGAGCCTTTGAAGAAGCCACCTTTGAACCAAACACAGAATTTGGGAAATTTGATCAGTTAAGATTTACATGGCAGTCTGCTAAAATAATAAGCTCCGCTGAGAGAGAATATCAGTCTATATATGGTCCTTTAACCCCTTGTTTTGTCAAAAGAAATACACACTGCTTTCTGCTCTTCCCCACTTAGTGAGTAGACAGCAGGATGCTGCTGAGTACTGTGAGAAGATCTTGCGTCTGACCAGTGATGACGCATCAAAGGTAAAGATCATTCATGTTAAAGGGAGTGTGTCTAATGAAAGATATTTGTTTAGCAGTGTCTGCATTTTGGGCTTTCAGATATTCCATGGACAGCTGACACACAAGACCACATGTTCATCCTGTGGTACCAAGACTGATGCTGATGGGGCCTTTTGGCATCTTCCTCTTGCATTGGAGGGTTCTACAGTCAGAACTTTAGCGTGGTAAGAATCTGACAACCTGCAAACTTTAAAGCACTTTTCTGTTGCCAGGAATTAACCTAATATGCTATTTTCCATCAGATTGTTTTGTGATATATCAAAAACTGTAAACCCATTAAAGGTGGGGTAGGTAAGTTTGAGAAACCGGCTCGAGATACACTTTTTGTTATATTCCATGGAATGCTCTTAACATCCCGATAGCAATGAATATCTTAAGTGCTTTGACAAAAAATCCATAGAAAAATGTCATCTGTGGAAGCCGTGGTACTGTAAAAAGCACGACCAATCATTTTAGCCGGCCCGGCTAAAGTAACTGGATGGCCTACTTGCCTGTCAGCCTTCCATCTGTGCACAAACTTATCTCGTGCCCTCATTGGTCATGTGCACGTTGGTGTGTGTTGGAGGGGGGCTCTGTAAGGAAGTGGCAGATTTTTTCCGGTTGTGTATTTTCAAATTCTAGCTCACTCGAGCTGGTTTCTCCAAAATTACCTACCCCACCTTTAAGCTGATAAGGAATTCTGTAACAGAGCTTGTTTCAGACGCAAATGACATGAGTGCTTGTTATTAGGAGAAAGGCATTGAGGAGTTTTTCAGAGCTTCAGATTTAAACGGAGAAAACCAGATGTACTGCGACGAGTGTAGAGCCAGGTCTGATGCCACTACTGTGAGTAATGTGTACATGAACTCACATTACATTACGCTGGGTTATAACAACATGATAATACATGTTGGGGACCTGTTTCTTTTCTTCCAGAAATGTGTACTAAAGCATCATCCGGAGGTTTTGACACTGCTGCTGAAGAGGTTTAAGTTTGACTATTCCAAGAGATATGTCAAAGTCAACTGCACTGTGGACGTTCCTGCACCCTACAGATACCAGAGGTATGTTTGTTTACACTATATTTTAATATTTTGTGACACATTTATTTTGTATTCCTGATGTGATATGTTTTCCACTGGTGATCAGAATCAGACCTATGAACTGTATGCGATGGTGGAACATTCTGGAGATCTCAGTAGTGGATATTACATTGCCACAATCAAATCTGAGGATGATGGGAGATGGTACAGCTTCAATGATAGCTGCGTCACAGAGGTAAGAGCGATCACTTTAACTTCAATGGTGTCAAGACTTACATATAACGGTCTGAAAAAACCAAATTCATAATTTTATGTTTGTTATTGTTTTTATCAACAGCTTCCCTCCCAGCCATTCCAGTCGGATAAAGTTGAGAAGTAAGTTTTTTTTTGTATGGCCACAGGTTGATGCAGAAAACACTCCTTAAGCATAACAGCAGATTTGTTCTCCCACTCTCAAACCCAGTTTGTCATAGTTCCACCCTTACTGATGGGTGAAAACAACAAAGCATTTAATTTACGAATATCAAGTGTATGTCCCAATATCTACAGATATATCCATGCACAGACATTTATCCATACAGACATGCATGCACCAATGCACTCCTTTATATATTTTAATACATATATATATATATATATATATTTTCAGTATCTGCTAAAAAAAAAAGAAACCTAAGATAAAAATGTTTTTTGCACAACAGAAAGCCCCTGTGTAAAACGCAAGCCATATATTTGCATATACACACTTTTTTATTTGATATTGACCTGACTTTTCTTCCACATCCCTCTCACTAGATGCAGCAGCACTTATCTTCTGTTTTACAGAAAAGAGAAAGGTAAGATAGCAAACATGTTCATTGCTTACTGATGTGCACTGTTCAGATTTCTAACCTAAACTAATTTACACCTTTCTTCCAGTGCCTGCTGCAGGTACTCAGGACCTCAGAGATGAGTCTACTCCTGGAGGCTCTCCACTCTTTACCTGGGAGACCCAGGACCAGAGTCCAGCTGAGAGGAGACAGAGAGAGGAGGACGGGGGGGAAAGCAGAAGAGGGCAAAGACCCTGCAGTCACTGCTTTCATCTACAGAGATGAAGGAACAGGGTTTAAAGAAACAGACAGAGTGAAGTCTATCAAATCAGGGCTATCACCTGACATCTCTAATGTAGAGTCTAAGAAGGATGACATGAGAGGAAATGCAGGAATAAGAACATCTAGAGACACTACGACTAAAGAGAGTGTCTCCAACATGTGGTCCACTCCTGGTAAGATATTGGCTATGTGCCGTTTGTTTATAGACTTACCATTTACACGCATAGTCTAATTTACATTTTCCTCCAACAGCCATTAAGTACCATGGCTTGGAAAACCAAGGGTCAACATGTTACCTGAGCAGTGTGCTGCAGGTGCTTTTTATGACCAAAGACTTCGGAGAAGCTGTGGAAAGGTTTGTAACAAAGTCCAACTTAATGCCATATAATGCTTTTAAAATGGATTGAGATTAACAATTCACTTTTGTATCTCTTCACTGATATTTCTTAACTTTTGTGCAGGTTCCCAGTGAAAAGACTGAGCATATTGATCTTCAACTTCAATCCCTGTTTGGTGACTTAAAAAGTCGTACAGCAAAAACCAAAGACATCACCAAGAAGCTGGGCATCCAAGACGGTACAGTGTAGTAGAGACTCAGAGCCTTTGAAGAAGCCACCTTTGAACCAAACACAGAATTTGGGAAATTTGATAAATTAAGATTTACATGGCAGTCTGCTAAAATAATAAGCTCCGCTGAGAGAGAATATCAGTCTATATATGGTCCTTTAACCCCTTGTTTTGTCAAAAGAAATACACACTGCTTTCTGCTCTTCCCACTTAGTGTATAGACAGCAGAAAGCTGCTGGGTACTATGAGAAGATCTTGGGTCTGACCAGTGATGACGCATCAAAGGTAAAGATCATTCATGTTAAAGGGAGTGTGTCTAATGAAAGATATTTGTTTAGCAGTGTCTGCATTTTTGGCTTTCAGATATTCCACGGACAGCTGACACACATGACCACATGTTCATCCTGTGGTACCAAGACTGGCGCTGATAGGGATTTTTGGCATCTTCCTCTTGCATTGGAGGGTTCCTACAGTCAGAACTTTAGCGTGGTAAGAATCTGACAACCTGCAAACTTTAAAGCACTTTTCTGTTGCCAGGAATTAACCTAATATGCTATTTTCCATCAGATTGTTTTGTGATATATCAAAAACTGTAAACCATTAAGCTGATAAGGAATTCTGTAACAGAGCTGGTTTCAGACGCAAATGACATGAGTGCTTGTTATTAGGAGAAAGGCATTGAGGAGTTTTTCAGAGCTTCACATTTCAACGGAGAAAACCAGATGTACTGCGACGAGTGTAGAGCCAAGTCTGATGCCACTACTGTGAGTAATGTGTACATGAACTCACATTACATTACACTGGGTTATAACAACATGATAATACATGTTGGGGACCTGTTTCTTTTCTTCCAGAAATGTGTAATAAAGCATCATCCGGAGGTTTTGATGCTGCTGCTGAAGAGGTTTCAGTTTGACCACTATAACAAGAGATGTGTCAACAACAACTGCAATGTGGACATTCCCTGCACCTTACAGATACCAGAGGTATGTTTGTTTACACTATATTTTAATATTTTGCGACACAATTATTTTGTATTCCTGATGTGATATGTTTTCCACTGGTGATCAGAATCAGACCTATGAACTGTATGCGATGGTGGAACATTCTGGAGATCTCAGAAGTGGACATTACATTGCCACAATCAAATCTGAGGATGATGGGAGATGGTACAGCTTCAATGATAGATGGGTCAGAGAGGTAAGAGCGATCACTTTAACTTCAATGGTGTCAAGACTTACATATAACGGTCTGAAAAACCAAATTCATCATTTTATGTTTGGTTATTGTTTTTATCAACAGCTTCACTCCCAGCCATTCCAGTCGGATACATTTGAGAAGTACGTTATTTTTTCGTATGGCCACAGGTTGATGCAGAAGAAAACACTCCTTAAGCATAACAGCAGATTTGTTCTCCCACTCTCAAACCAGTTTGTCATATTTCCACCCTTACTGATGGGTAAAAACAACAAAGCATTAATTTACGAATATCAAGTGTATCTCCAAATATCTACAGATATATCCACGCACAGACATTTATCCATACAGACATGCATGCACCAATGCACTCCTCTATATATTTTAATACATATATATATATTTTCAGTATCTGCTAAAAAAAAAGAAACCTAAGATAAAAATGTTTTTTGCACAACAGAAAGCCCTGTGTAAAACGCAAGCCATATATTTGCATATACACACTTTTTTATTTGACATTGACTTGACTTTTCTTCCACATTCCTCTCTCTAGATCCAGCAGCGCTTATCTTCTGTTTTACAGAAAAGAGAAAGGTAAGATAGCAAACATGTTCATTATGCTTACTGATGTGCACTGTTCAGATTTCTAACCTAAACTAATTTACACTTTTCTTCCAGTGCCTGCTGCAGGTACTCAGGACCTCAGAGATGAGTCTACTCCTGGAGGCTCTCCACTCTCTACCTGGGATACCCAGGACCAGAGTCCAGCTGAGAGGAGACAGAGAGAGGAGGACGGGGGGAAAGAAGAAGAGAGCAGAGACCCTGCAGTCACTGCTTTCATCAACAGAGGTGAAAGAACAGGATTAAAGACAAAGACAGAGTTAATTCTACAAAATCAGGGCTATCACCTGACATCTCTAATGCAGAGGATCAGGGCAACAGAGGCAGTGCCAGGTCGAGGTATGACTCAAATGTAAAGTCTAAAGAGGAAGGAAAACACTTAAATGCAGGAAAACAGAGAGATGGGGGAAAGTAAATACGAATGATGACATGAAAGGAAATTCAGGAATGAAAGAATCTGGAAAAGGTAGGCGAGCAAAACATGGTCCTTTTTAAAAAGAAAAGACAAGACGGAGGAGATGAACAGTCAGAACAGAGCGGCACATCCTTGAGAATAAACTTTCCATGGACACAGAGCACCATGGACATGAAGGATTAGGAAATGTTAAACATGACAATCTGGAGGGTCAACAGCAAATGCAGCAAGCTGATGGTCCTAGTGTGGAGCAACAGGGAGATGGGTTGAGGACAGAGAAAGATGTTGAGGTAGATAAGGAAGGAAAAAACTGATCCATCCCCTCTGATAGAGGATAGAAGAGTTGATGGTGGAAAACAGAACATGTCAGAAGACCTTCAGGGGTTTGAAGCTAGAAGCAGAAGAGAGGATAGGAGGGATGTAGAGGGAGCCAAGGAACAAAAGAGAGGAGATGACAAACACGCACAAAGGACAGAAACATCTATGACAAAACCTTACCTTTGTAAGGGAGGAGAGGATCAGACAGGAGAGGGTTGGATGGTGTTAGACAGCAGGACACAAGTGTTCCACAAGATCCTAAAGATGTGATGAGGAAAGGCCAGCCAAAGAGCAGGAACGTAAACATTTTCCAAACAGGGGGCTCTTCTCGTAAACAGTTCATTGTGAAAATAGATGAGTAAGAAACTTGGTTCACAAAGAAGTAGGGAGAAACTCGCACACCAGGAGCGCTTGTCAGATAATCTTTCCGATATGAAGCTGAGTGAGCCACAGAAACAAGGGACCCAAAGACACAAAGGGAATGTGCCATCCAGTGCAATCGATTCAAATGCAGAAAAAAAATCAAAAGTCTCTGACACACAAGAGCAGGCTGCTGAAAGTCAACATGCAATGGAAGAAATAGGTGAGGAAGAGATTAAAAGTAGAGGCCATCATGCCCTAAAGAAGAAAAACGGAAAAGGAAAAAAAGAGAAAACAACTTCCTGTAGTTGGAAACCGTGCAAACATGCAAACCAGACTTCAGAGTCAGATTGAGACAAAATGCTTTGTCATTGTTCAGTGTGATTAAGTGCAACAGATTATAATAACAAGCAGAAGGGAAATTAATAGAAATGTAAAGGCACTATTTCACAGTGTACTTGAATCTCACTGAGACTCAATGATCAGACAATGTTGTTCTTTTGCTACAATTCTCTGTCCTGTTAGGTTTTGTTTTGAACGTGTTTACTTCTCAGAGATTTATGAATAGATGGCACTAAGTGTAAAATCTAATGTGATTTCAGAGAAGACATTGTATAAGAAAAAGATTTCTCATAAATATAAATCCATGTATCTTTAGTATTTTATTTGTGTTTGTTTTCTTATTTTACTGTTAAGTACTCTACTATCTTAAATCAATAACGTCTTTGACGACTACAGTTATAAACTATTGCTGCAATGCCCTCTGACAAATGTCGTGGATGCTTTTTTCAACCAAACTATTGTAGTCCTTTGTGACTTTTGTAGGAGTTGCTGATGATTTGAACAAATAAAACATAAATGTGAAAGACATGCTTGTACATGCACGTTTTTGTGGAAAGTTTACATGCTATGAGGCTGCAGAGATTCCCTCATATTGTCCCATACAGGCTTTTTATCTATTGACAATTTTATAAAATCACAACAGTCAAACCAAAGAAAGAAAAACTCAACAGAAGAGGGATCTATTTAAGACAATAGACAAGCAAAAGATCATATGTAATAATGTTGCATTGATTATAATTAAATAAATATCTTCTCCTTATTCATCAGGAGAGAAATATTTCTTGTAATAACAATCCCTGCCTGTCATACTGTTCCCTCATTGTTCTACTTGTTTATTCTCACATGAGATCATATGATAAATCCTTTGAAAGAACACTTTGTACCAGGAAATAAATCCCAGATATATACATTCTGACTCGATGCTTGTTAGTCAGAAAGAGGCTGATCATATCTTATCTAATCAGGTTTATAGTATGTGTAATATACAAGGCTACCTCCACCCTGCCCTTAATGACTCTTTCATGTCTTTCATTTTCACTTTATTCCAAAGCACATTTAAGGGAATTCACGTGAGAGCAATAAGAAAAACAGACACAGTGCAGTATTCAAAGTGTTCCATATAAAATCACGATGCTGATAAATTGTTAATACAAAAACCAACTGATTATGAAGGGATTTATACAGTAGTGCATCATTTCTGAGCAGCTTGGTGAAAGTATTGTTCTCATCAGATGCTATGGCTGCTAGGAATATATTGAACATTAACCAATAACAATGTTCACCATATGGTGCACCTCTTTTATAGTTCACCTACATAGTCTTTATCTCTATGCAGATTATCCATTATAAAAGTCTATATATGGCAGGTTTATAGTATGTGTGATATACAGGTCAAGGTCACTGATCATCTCCTCTATCATCATCAGTACGATCATCCTGCTGACTGCAATTCAAGTGTTTAAAGAAAGTAAAACAGCCAAAATGCCCGTCAAGCTATCTCACCACCTGGGCCCAAAATGGACTTACATTTGAGCAACAGTTACCTGTTGCTTTCTTCTTGGATGCTGAGGAACTTAGCAAGTGGAAATCAACGCGTGGAAATTCGCAAGTTGAACGCAAGGTTTTGAATTGACATATACAGTACATTGACTTAAGTAGACCGCACACACACTCTTCACACACATTTAGTGACATACCTCCATCACTGCGTCCTCTGGCAGGATTCAAACCCTCGTCTCTGCGTTCTCAGGCGGTCTCCCCCCACTGGACCGTCTTCATGGCACATAGCTCATAGAACCAGAGAGAAATAAAGGACCAGACTGACGTAGAAGAAACTTCACATTTACAGCTTATGATGCTGCAGAGATTCCTCATATTGTCCCATACAGGCTTGCTATCTGTAAACTATTTACTAAAATCAAAATACATTGTTGTTTGTCAAGATAACAAAACAAAAGAAAAACTCCGGAAGGTCAACAGAAGAGGATCGAATAAATCCAATAGACATGCGAAAAAGACATTGTGTAAATAATGTTGTATTCATTTAAAAACATAATAATAATAATAATGAAGGAGGGGGTAGATGGTGTGCTGGAGAGGCTGTGGATCTGTGAGGGCCAATCACACCATGTGTTTTGGGAATGCCCTGGGATTGTTCACTATTGGGACTCAATAAGAGATGGAATGGAAAGAGTTTTAAAAATTGAGATTGACCTTTGCTTTCAAGTACTGTACCTCGGTAAGATGCCACAACAGCTTCTTGGTTTCTCTACAATGTACATGTTTAAATAATGCTAGTCGCAGTCAAAAAGCCATAACGAAAAATGGTTAAGCCAAGTACCACCTATAGCAGACTGGTTTAATGTGATGCACGACATTTTGTTATGGAAAATTAACATTTGCTCTAAGACTCAAGACAGACACTTTGGTAAGTGTTGGAAGGGATGGATTGAGTTTGTTAACCCGTATAGACCAGACTTCAACTAAAAACTATATTTGTAATGTAACCCCCCCCGGTTCTCTGCTACACAGTTTTTGTTTTTGTTGTTGTTGTGTCTCTGTCTCTTCATGTTGTTTGTCTGTATGCGTGATTTACATTATTTGTTTTGTATTATTTAAAAAAAAATGTAAAATATAAGATGGTCTGTAACTGTTGATTTTTTTATGCAAATAAAAAATATATATTAAAAAAAATAATATATATATAAATATCTTTCTCTTAAGTTTTTTGGGGCAGAATCTGTAATGACAACCCCCGCCTGTCATACTGCTCCCCCTCCTTGTTCTACTTGTTTATGTCACCTGAGATCATACGATACAACACATGTTCAACCTGAGCCTGCACCTGGAGACCATCCCGGTGCTGTGGAAGATGTCCTGTGTTGTTCCTGTCCCTAAAAAGACGACTCCTTCTGGGCTCAATGACTATCGCCCATCAGCTCTCACATCTCATGTGATGAAGGTGCTGGAGAGACTGGTCTTGGCCCATCTCAGACCGCAGGTGAGATCATTCCTTGACCCTCTGCAATTTGCCTACCAGCCTCACCTGGGGGTGGACGATGCCATTATTTACCTGCTGCAGCGTGCTCACTCATACCTGAATGGATCGGGTTGCACTGTGAGAATCACCTTTTTTTATTTCTCCAGTGCATTCAACCTCGGCTACTGAGTGACAAGCTGCAGGCTATGAGGGTAAACTCGTCCACCATCTCCTGGATTACCAACTACCTCACGGACAGACCACAGTACGTCCGGCTGGGCAGTGTGCTGTCTGATGTGGTGGTTGGTAGTATAGGAGCCCCACAGGGGACTGTGCTGTCTCCTTTCCTGTTCACCTTATACACCTCTGACTTGCAATACAACTCAGAGTCATGCCACTTGCAGACATGTTCGGATGACTCTGCAGTGGTAGGGTGTATAAGGGATGGACGGGAGGAGGAGTACAGAGCGTTGGTGGTGATTTTGTGGAGTGGACTGGAAGAAATCCTCTGCTTCTGAATGTGGCCAAGACCAGAGAGATGGTCATTGACTCAGGAGGAAGAGGACGTTTCCTCAGCCCCTGTGCATTCTGGGAGAGGATGTGGCTGTTGTGGAGGACTACAAGTACCTGGGAGTGCACTTAGACAATGGGCTGAACAGGAGGATCAACACTGACGCTGTGTACAAGAAGGGGATGAGCAGACTCTATTTTTTTTATGCTATTTTATTTCTATTTGAGATGTTTACATTTTGGATTGTTTTATTTCTAGTCTTTTATTTTCTCTAATGAACAATGCCTTGTCTTTTCATGCTGCTGCAACGCAACAATTTCCCAAAATTGGGATCAATAAAGTACATCTTATCTTATCTTATCTTATTATAAATCCTTTGAAAGAACACTTGTACCAGGAAATAAATCCCAGCTATATAATTCTGACTCAATGCTTGTTATTCAGAGAGAGGCTGATCATATCTTATCTAATCAGGTTTATAGTATGTGTAATATACAAGGCTACCTCCACGTGCCCTTAATGACTCTTTCATGTCTTTCATTTTCACTTTTATTCCAAAGCACATTTAGGGGAATTCACGTGACAGCGATAAGTAAAACAGACACAGTGTAGTATACCAAGTGTTCCATATAAATCACCATGCTGATAGATTGTTAATACAAAAAACGAACTGATTATGAAGGGATTTATACAGTAGTGCATCATTTCTGAGCTGCTTCTTAATATCTTAAGTATGATGAAAGTATTGTTCTCATCAGATGCTATGGCTGCTAGGAATATATTGAACATTTAACCAGTAACAATGTTCACCATATGGTGCACCTCTTTTAAAGTTCACCTAGTCTTTATCTATATGCAGATGATCCATTATAAAAGTCCATATAAGGCAGGTTTGCAGTATGTGTGATATACAGGTCAAGGTCACATGATCATCTCCTCTATCATCATCAGTACGATCATCCTGCTGACTGCAATTAAAGTGTTAAAGAAAGTAAAACAGCCAAAAATGCCCGTCAAGCTATCCTAACGACCCGGGCCCAAAATGGATCTACGTTTGAGCAACAATGAGTTGCTTTCTTCTTGGATGCTGATGAATTCACAAGTTGAAATCGACACGTGAAATTCGCAAGTTGAACGCAAGGTTTTGAATTGACATGTACATCGACTTGAGCAGACCACACACACACACTCTTCACACACATTTGAGTGACTTACCTCCAGTCGCTGCGTCTTCTGGCAGGATTCAAACCCAAGTCTCTTTGTTCTGAGGCGGTCTCCCCCCACTGGACCGTCTTCATGGCACATAGCTCATAGAACCAGGGAGAAATAAGCAGACACTTCACATGTACACACTTACATACATACTTATCATACTAACATTTCATTTCAAAAGTTCACACTGATGTATATTCACAATAACAAGCTGTCCATCTGGTATATGGACTCCATTCATGTCACACATTTGGGGCAGGTTCCTCATAGCTCACTTGTTAAAAACTGTGGCCCAGTAGTCTGAGGGTTCAATTCCTACCTGACCACAAAGAATCAGAAAGGTGTCTTTTATTGTGAAAATCCTGTCTTCAATGGGCATAAGAAACTGAACCAGGATACTATTGTTATTAAAAGTGCAGGAAATCTGTCAGATGATTATCAAACAGCTTTTTAAAGGTTGAAAACACTCTACAATGCCTCAAGGGAGTTTGTTGCTTACATTTGGATCCAAAATGAGAGTGAATCACACAGGTCAGAGAGAAGCTGCTGCACTGCCCTCTGCTGTGGGGATCTGTTGGGGTGCTCAACTCGTTTGTATTTTTCGTTTTTTTATTGATACTTATTGATAATCACAATATTTCAGTCTAATCACAAATAGTTAGCAATCAGGCAGTATGGGAAGTTCTGTAATAATGTAGATGTTTTTTTGTTTAAGTGTCTTGTTGGTAGAACTTTTTGGTTGTGTAGTTTGGTTTATTTTTCTTGTTTTGGATAATGATAAAACAATTAAATAATAAAGAGGATTGTTTAGATCAAAGGGCTGATTTAGTTTAAATCTGTTATGTAAAATAACGTCAATTAACTAAAGAAAAGCCAAGAAAAGGAAAACCAAGATAACATATGTTTCATTTAAAATGTGTTTTGTTGCTCTTCTCAATTTCCCCATAAAACTGAAAAAATTGTTATGTTGAATTTACTTAATTTTATTAAGGTAAGTGGTTGCACGAAACAAAGTTATCTAAATCCAGATTTATTTTTAAGTTCACTGTACTTATTATTTTTGAGTAATTTCAATTTAATTATACTGATAATTTTCACCTCAACTATTCCGAGTAAAATGTACTCACTAAACCCATGTTAAGTATACTAAAATGGATTATGTAACAGTAACCTTTTTTCTTTTTGTACATTCAGATCAATTCAATAGTTTAATTTCTACATACAGAAATTAAGTTGAATTTAATTAAACATTTTCAGCCATTATTACTATGTTAACTTTCAATATATTAAAATAAAAACAAACAACATATTTGATACATACTCTTACTTTATTATCTTGTACAAAATGACGTAACATGAAGCATGTGTCATACACGAAACATCTTCTGATTCGAATAAAACATGCAACTGTCATGGCCTCCACCGTGTGTGTGTGTGGCGTCCACAATCCAATCACCTCTGCTATAAGACTCCGGCCCTGACTCCTCCACTTCGCCATATCGTAGACTCTGTAACCACAGTCAGTCACGTCTCCTGTGCCTGCAGCTTCAAGCCAGCCTGACGCCTATCCTGTCTCCAGACCACCTCCAACGTTGGACCCTGTCCCGCTCCTCCAGGCTCTTCTCCCTGCACTCTCCAACTTGGTCAGACCTCCGTTCCCCTCTCCCTTGGACTCAGTCGAGCTTCCCTGGCCCAGACCCCCCTGCCCAGTAATATTCAATAAACGTTATTATTTTGCTTGAAACTCTTTCCTCCTGTCTCTGCTCTGCTCCTGGGTTCCCTGCTAGCCTTAACAGTACAATCTGGCCACTGTTAAGGCTAGCAGGGAACCCAGGAGCAGAGCAGAGACAGGAGGCAGGAGTTTCAAGCACAATAATAACGTTATTGAATATTACTGGGCAGGGGGGTCTGGGCCAGGGAAGCTAGACAGAGTCCAAGGGAACAGAGGTCTGACCAGGTTGGAGAGTGCAGGGAGAAGAGCCTGGAGGAGCGGGACAGGGTCCAACGTTGGAGGTGGTCTGGAGACAGGATAGGAGTCAGGCTGGCTTGAAGCTGCAGGCACAGGAGACGTGAGTGACTGTGGTTACAGAGTCTACGATATGGCGAAGGGGAGGAGTCAAGGCCGGAGTCTTATAGCAGAGGTGATGGATGTGGACACACACACGCACGGGGAGAGACAGACTAGGCAGAGGTGGAGGCCATGACAGCAACAAAGTGCAGTGGAAACAGACAGAGAATAAATCCTGACGTAACATGAAGCATGTGACTTAAACAGCTGAGGAGACTATAACCTTCCACACATTAATACATGTAATACATGTCTTCTAAGTCCATCAACATTTCCACATTCTTCTCCCAACCTTTGAGGTTTGACTGGTGTTTTTGTAATGCTTTAGTGGCATCGGTTCACAAGAGCGGCTGAAGAAATCCTACAGTCCAGCATGTATCTTGTTCTTCAGTCCAAGGATTTTGGGGAAAGCCTTTCACCATCCATTTGCAAGAGCACTTTCTGAATGAATTCATAGTAGTACCTTAGCTCTTTGGGGTAAGCCATGTTCAGTGTATAGATGACTCCCAGCATGATGGCACAAGCTCGGGCTACAGATCCAATGTTGTCCAGAATGATTAGTCCTTCAACAAAAATCCCAACGTCGTCATAATGTCCAGGTTCTCCACCATCCTTGTTGATGACGTATACGCCCATGGTAGATTTCTGCAGGTCTCTGGTGATGTCATCTCCTCCGATGTCCTGTATATTTAAAGAAAAAACATGTATTCATTCAAATATGTAATTTTAATGACATACTTTATCTTATACATTTTTTGTAATATTGCTCACATACCTATTAATCCCTTAAAACAAAGCTGGTCATACTGTATATATTTCTGAATCAAACTAAATATGTGTGAGGTGTTTTTAAAGATTTACGTACGACCCAATAAGCTTGGTGATGAGTGTCAGAAGTCAGAGAGGATTGACAGGTGGACTAAGACATTGTTGATTATGGTCTTTCCATTGGACAATAAGAAAAACAATGAATAAAGCCAACCTCATCGTATAAAGAAACAAGGTGATGGTTTGAAATGCTTTAGTCTGTTGATGAATATCAACATTCATACATATAAATATGCTCAACCTTCATGCTTCTTATAAGGAAAAAAATAATTATCTAAAATTGATGCCTGACACTAGGATCTTAAAACACTACATGTGACTGGCAAATGCAATTACAATGACTCACCATATACTCCCGAATGAGATGTCCATCATCCTCACCAAGGTGGATGCAAAGTGCCTTGAGGATTGCTTCCCTTTTAAGGTTAACATCACTTGTTGCCTGTGTAAAAAAATTACAATTAAAATATTTCTAAATACATCAATAATAACAATATTGCAATGACTTCATTATACATGTAAATGGACTGACCTAAAGTATGTTAAAGAATTGTGACTTAAATGTATTACAATGTCAGAGGTCTGAATGTGTTAGGGCGATAGCACTGTTTACTAATTCTACTCATCCAGGGACTTTTCACCAAGAGCAATGCTCTGTTCTTCACAGTTCACACCTGGAATCTGCCAAGTACAACCACAGTCTGATCTGTTGGCCACTGAGGATTAAGTGACTTGCTCAAGGCAGGTTCTGCTTTTTCACTTTCCCCACCTGGGGATTGAACTTGCACCTTTACAGTCACAAGCCTGCTTCTCTAACCAGTATGCCACTATTGCATTATTAAGATCAGATTTCCTTAGAAAAGTGTCTTGCATTCTTGCACCTGGCAAGTAATCCAGGCTGTTGTTAGGCAAATGGGACTCTATACGGTACTAGACAGGTACATTTCATACAATTGCTCCACAGAGTATATGACCATTTGTATAAAACAGTGTATACACACATTTACCTTTTGCAAAATCGCCAGATGTTTGGCTAGTTTCTGGCCAACAACTCCTCCCTTCTTCTGGAAGACAGATGTCAGCTGAGGTAGATGGCTGTCCAACTGCGCCATGAAGGCCGTTTCAAGTGGGATAGTTGTTATGCGCTGGAATTCAGCATGTATCTGTTATGCAAAAACAAAACGACAGAAGACAAAGAGCACATTCAGCCATTGGTGTAATGATATTTTGTATCTACTATATAATTAAAGGATAGATTCTCATTTTGACCTCTTTAACCAAGTCCTTGATGAGATGTGTATTGGTGTACAGTGTGTTCTAACCAAAGTATTTCTATTAATCTAAGGTAATTGCAAGGAATTAAAACTAGACCTGTAAGCTGTATGGTTGTTTAAACCTTGCTAATACTTTTTTTAATTGACAATGGGTAAAATGTTGAGGTATAAAGTGAAAACCCCAATTCCAGCAGCAGCTGTTTTCTTCAGACAATCAAACAGCAGACAGATACAGTTAGAGAATAGCTGGTGAGGAAAGCGGAACATTGAGCAGCTAAAGAGCCAAATACTTTACTAAGGAGTTGGTGGAGAGCAAAAACAGAGCTAAAAGATAGTGAATATTGGACTTATCAGATGGACAGAAACACCATTTCAAATGTATGATCATGTTGCTCTGTATCAGCTCAATGTGTACGATAAATAGACATTTCACCATACATTCACCATGTGAAATATATAACTTACCTCATCAATATGGAAAAGTGCAGGCCACCTGGCTTTGAACTCTCCAGCAGATAGATCTCCCTGCACCACCTCTTTTCTTCTGTAGGAGAATGTTTTGGACATCTTCTGTTTTACACACGGTGCATTGCTTCTTTGTCTGACATCATTCAATAGTTCAAGTCTCAGATTTTCTAGGCTTTCATCTGTTTCGCCAGCAGGGTGTGAAGGACAATAGTTGACTTCAGCCTTTTTAGGTTTCTTTACATTTTTGGCTGGGATGCATTCATCACTTGATTTGTTTTTCAAAGCATTTACAGTCACTTCTGGACAGCCAAGGTTTCGCATCTTTGTCCTGTAAATAGCCATTTTATATTTTAGGCTAATCATCCAGCCATAGTAACCAGTGGCAGATGGTTCTTTCAAACAGGGACATTTTTGGACGAGTGCCCCTGCTACCTCCTCTATTTGGAGATTTTGTGGATATGCCGTATACTGGAAAATGTCCTCGGCTAGCTTCTCCAAGATGTCCGATTTCAGCCCTGGTGTGATCTGCAGTCGAGTGCCAGTTCCTCTGAAGCTCTCATTTCCACGTCGAAGCTGCACCTCTACATTGTATGGAAAGAGAGGAATGGGGAATTTGCGTGGCCATGCACGCGTTCTCAGTTCAGTGTCTGTACGTGGCAGAATAATGGTGCTATCCGAGTTTGTTGAGGATAATGACGACACACTGGAAGATGTTTGCCTGCTTACTGGTGCTCCAGATGATCCAGGAGTGCTGGGAGCATTCTGCACTGAAGAAGATGGACTCGAACCCCATCATCAAGTATGTACACCACCTTGATCGTACTTCGGTCCTGTATGTCTTGTACTGATGTAACATTCATGAAATCATTATTGAAGTCAGGATCCATGAACTGAATACGAAAGTCTCTTTCAATTCCAAATGCTTGGCAAATTGTATCGTGTAACTCTGTCAGAGTTTTTGGCATTCCTGAATGGAGATCAAGTCTTCTACAGTCATCCGTGTCCACAATGACCCTCAACTTCAGATGTCGTGCCATTCTTCAATCTAATTGTTAAAAGACACAAAACAACATGTTGTTAAATAAATATTTGACAATGTTGTTACTTAAGTATACACTTTTATTATGAACAAAGTTAGAGTAGGTAAGTTTAATTAACATGCACATTTCTATAATACATGGCAACATGAGGGTAATTTAGCTAAGGAAGACGTCAGAGGACTGGATACCTTCCATAAAAAAATTCCCACAAGGATTATAGTTTCAATTTGACTAAAAACGAAATTAATCCTCCTGTAAAGCAACCCTCTTGTTACCATATTTAGTGTCTTAATGTCAACTCATGCAACACATGAACACAACACAAATGACTGTCCTAACCTTTTATGTGTATGAATCGTTTAAGTGTCACCATTCGCCGTCCGTCCTCTGCGGTACGGTCTACCAAGGCGCCAAGTTGAATGAGAGAGACTTGTGACGTGGGACATAACTCAAATGCCCTAAAATGCTCCCTATACAGATGTAGCAGCTAATTTAGGACAGTTTGAAATGCGAGGGTCGTGGTCGGCCCGTGGTCGGCCCGTGAACGGCCCGTGATGAAGATCCTGCCCCCAGTCTGACTTGAGACCGCCCCCGTGATAAATACATTTAATTATTGTGAAGCCAACTGCAATGGATCATTGATCCACCAGGGGGTGCAGTGGGGTTCCACACTGGAGCTCATGTGAAATCAACTTCGATACAGTAACTGGATGTACAGTATGTCTGGTACTACTGTATAGCGGATCTTTGTTAAGATCCATATGTCACGGATAGGATCATAGTCTGTGCTAAATAAGAGATATGTAATCATTTACAAAACATCACCATGTTGTTATTTAACAAAATAATGTTGTTTAGTCGAAAAAAACGAACGAGAGGAAATGCAGCCGGCTCTCGATTTTTAATCCTAATTTAATCATCTTCACCACGATCATTTATGTTTATGTTCGCCGAATTGACATGAAATCACTGACAAATATGAATATTCTGTATTCAACTTCATTAAAACGATCAGGATCCGACGCGTAGCGGAGGGATCTTGATCCCTGGGTGTTATTTTTCCCCACAATGACCAAGTCGCTGCAAATGATCCCGCTTATTACATGCCACATTCTCAACAAAGTAACGACATGACTCCCAATCTTAATTGAAATGCTTTTCTGGATTTAGAAAATATTTTTATTGATTTAAAAAATAGTTGTATGTATTGATTTAAATTGACATGCATCCGCTAAGAGAAATAGTCACTAGACACTTGACACAGTGGCTTTTGGCAAAGCAGAAAAAGCACACTCAAACCGAGAGATGAGTTATTGTTATTACAACGTGACTTCACTATTATTTAACAACTGTTTTTATTGGGTTCTTTTATTTGGGGTTAAGTATAGGTGAATTGCCCTAATGTGGGAATTTCTTTGCATTTCAGACTTCTGGAATATATTGCGATATGAACAGGGTTCGGAGGGTTACTTTGTAAATGTAATCAGTTACTGATTACTGAATCATGGACAGAATCTACTTTGAAAACAGTATCATCAAGGAAGCTGCAAGTCCATACATCAGGGAACATTTTGGGTCGGATCACCGCTTCTTCCAAGACAATGACCCGAAACACAGCGCGGCTGCAATTGCGGCTGAGGGAATAAACTGGGTTAAAACTCCACCCGAATCTCCGGATTTGAATCCCATCGAGTTGGTCTGGCACTTGATGAAAGACTTCATTCGGAAGGAGGCTAAACCAGGCTCGAAGCAGGAGCTGATGCAAGCGATACAGGATTTTTGGAAGACAAGACTGACCCAAGATACCTGTAGTCGACTAATTACAGGCCTCAATAAAGTTCTGCCATTGGTTGTGCAAAATAACGGTGGACATAGTGGAAAGTGAAATTGACATTGTCAAATTTAATAAAAATACAAAATAATGTATCTGTGTACGTGTTTTACTATACTGTGATCTGCATGCACTTATCAAACATTTAATTAAAGAATGGTGATATACACAGCTGTGATGCAGCGGGAGGAGAAAACACACACTTCAAGTCAGATCATCACCCTTAGCTATTTCAATTACCTCTCAAACAACCTAAACTAGTTATAAATGTTTATTTTTACTGTCGGCCGGGTCACTCATTACTGGATCAGCTGCTGCATGAGACAGACACTGAAAAGTATTATCATCTGAAATTAATCATTATGTTATTAGTATTAAATACATATAAGTATTTTTACAGCTTGTATTTAGAAATACTCTGTTGTAATTATTGATGCATACATGTGTTCATCCATTCAATGTGGCATCTGCTATAATGGGGTTAATGCATGATATTACTTAATAATACAATACACTATATAATATATGATATGATAATTACATTTTAATTTGATTCATTTCTTATTTCATAGTTTATCATCATTATAACAGTCTGTTTCATATGAGTGTTGAGAGCTGTATCCATAAATCTCTTAATTTTGCCCTCAAAGTGCACCAGATTGATGCATTTAACTTCAATATAAAGAAAAACATCTTCAGTTGCCAAAGTGCTGTACAGTATATGCTGTGATGCAGCGGGAGGAGGAAAACACACACTTCAAGTCAGATCATCACCCTTAGCTATTTTAATTACCTCTCAAACAACCTAAACTAGTTATAAATGTTTATTTTTACTGTCGGCCGGGTCACTCATTACTGGATCAGCTGCTGCATGAGACAGACACTGACGCTGTCAGAAGAGAGGGAGGACAAAGAGAGGCCAGGCTCCGTGTATTTTATTATTATATATAGTCGTTATTCATTTGTTTTAAAGCTCAATAAGGAAGATTTAAACTTTAACACACGTTGACCGGCGAAAAACTCTGCCCGGTTCCCTCGGCCCCCACCACGTTGAATAAACAGAAGGCTGCTTTTGTGGAGGAAGTTACAGCGCTACGTACAGGCTCGGCATATGTACTGCAGCTTTTTCCAGCGGTATCCATAAATCTCTTAATTTTGCCCTCAAAGTGCACCAGATTGATGCATTTAACTTCAATATAAAGAAAAACATCTTCTGTGTAACAACAATAACATTATAAATAGTAACATAGCTGAACATGGTATTGCACATTTAGCTTTTCAGTGTTACTGACCTGAGATGTTTTTATTACATGAATTAAGGTGACTGAGGCTTTTTAACATAGACTTTTCAGTGTCCCACATTTTGCACAGAACTGTCCCACATTAGGAAATGCAGATTGTCTGAGACAACTTGGCACTAAGAGTAGGCTACTGATATGTCTACCATTTCTTTTATGAGTGTAATATCTGCATTTTCTATTTTGGTTTGATTAGGACACATCCTGGGGATTGTGTTTACAAACATTGACCATACCGTTCACCATCCCCCACCCCCCTACTGTATGTTGATTTTTGACTTTGCCTACATGTAAATGGGTGGCATTTAGTACCTACCCCCCTCTGAGTGAATACCTGTTGACTTCACATCTTGTCACAAACCAGGGACTTTACTTCCTGATTTTTGGAAGACAAGACTGACCCAAGATACCTGTACATAGTACATGGTTTGAATTGGAGAAGGGCAATGGTTATCGATGGTGCTTTTAAAGCCTATTGTATACTAACTGTGTGATTTATATTGCTTTTCAAATGCATATAGGCCACCCATTTACACTGCTCTTCCCGTCAAGAATATGAATAGAACTTAGTTAGATCACTTTACATTTCTGCGAATGAATTTTTAATCCCACACGTCTCGCCGACCCTGGAGTGACCACTGGCACTGGAATGACCGGTGGCAATGGTGTTTTTATTTATTTATTTATTTAACAGGGACAGTGCACATTAATGAACATTTCTGTAAATGTGCCAGAGTTAGCCAAGAGGCTATTTTTCATCTGTAGTTAGTCCCTGGACAGATTTTAAAAGTCAATCTAAAACACATTTCATTTTAAACAAGTAAATACAATACATTTAAAACATGCAACATACATTACTGGGATACTTAAATAAAACAATTTAAAATACAGAACATTAAAACAAAACAAATAAAACAAAAGAACATGTTAAAACATGTTAAAACACAGGCAGTGGGTTGTAAGGAGCAGAAGATTGGGTCAGTGTTGGCAGAGCGTCTCCCCATCCCATTCAAATTCTTGACTGAAAGAGCAGTGTTGCCTACAGTACATGTAAATGGATGGCATTGCCTATATGCATTTGAAAATAATTAGTACCCCCCTCTGAGTGACTACGTGTTGAGTTCACATCTTGACTTTACTTCCTGATTTTTGGAAGACAAGACTGACCCAAGATACCTGTACATAGTGGAAAGTGAAATTGACAAAATTTAATAAAAATACAAAATAATGTTCACATTTGGGAACCGATTGGAAACATAGGACTCAATCTTTTGCTTCACATTGAGGGGAAGAGGCATTTTCCCATTGGTCCCAGTCCAGTTGGTTCTTTTCACCATTCTCCCATATGTTACAAATGGCTGTCTAGCCCTGTTTGTTTTTTTGACCTTTCAGATGTTGTTGTATAGCCTCTGGAGCAGAAATGAAAGAGTTTTAAAAATGTTTACGTTTTGGTAAGTTTTTAGGGAAATGTTGTAATATTGCAACGTTGGCCTTAGGTGGGAGCAGAATTTCTGTATTTCTACTCACATTGTCTGAATAAATATATTGAACAACTAAGGGTTAATTTGCAGGATTGATTGCTTACTTAGCCCTATATCAGTATATAGCATGAATAATAATCACACATCAGTCATATTTGTTATGAATAATCATTTATCATTTATTAAATAGTAAGTCGCTTTGGATAAAAGCGTCAGCTAAATGCAATTTATGAAAGCCTCACTCAGGATTTTTTACCAAGTGTTTTTATTGCTCTTGGGGCATTAAAAACAAGATTTTAACTTTAGTTTTTTATATAATATCTGCATTTTCTCTTTTGAAAAACTAAGTCTTAGTTTGGCCATAGTTATTTAATATATAAAGACTATATATTATTGAATTACAAGATTAGATATACTTTATTTGATCTAAAATATTGATGTGTTCAAATGCTCTTCTAAACAAAACTGAAAGTCCATGAAAAGTTGTCTTTCTGTATTTGTGAATGAAGCGCCATCTCCTGGTTAAATCCTGAAATTGAAAATCTGGCAACGCCCTCTTGGAAAATAGTGGGAGGGCTTAACATTCCCAGATACTGGTCTTTGGCAGGTCTTAGGCAGGTAGCTGGCAGGTAGCAGGCAGGAAGCTGTAAGCTGGAGTCTGAAATAAGCTGCTACATCTGTACCAAGCACTCAGCTCTTTAACAATAAAGCTCAAGCTCTGTTCCACAACAACCATCTGGATAACTTCTGCAAACTCTGGCAAGCCACCAGCAGAGCCATGAGCAATAACCATACCCTCCCTGTAGTTCACTCCATTAACAGATGCATTCTTTGTGAGCTGAATGTGAGCAATATCAGGGTCTCTCAGCTGTAGGACCTTCTGTACATCCTGATGCAAAATATCAACAGAGACCGTTGAAACAGCTGAGACAGACAGGCTAGACTTTTCGGTTGTGGCTGACTCCAAATGATATGCCATCATGAACTGATGCTTCACCACCAGGGACAAGAGTATGTGTTTAAAGCAGCGTGTGTGACGGACTACCTGCTTAAAAAAAACTGTGTTTCGCCTCAAACCTCATTGTCCACATCCCAACTAGTGGGCCAAAAGACCGGATCATCTGTGGATAATGTTCCACAAAATGATGTTTGGGCAAGATCTTTATACCCGGAAACACCTCTTGTAACCTATGTCTATGGTCACAAATCTTGGCTTCAAGGAAAGCAATGGATTGTGTCGTGTGCACTGGTGCAACAACTAGTTCGTCGATATCTTTAAGGTCCAAAACGACCTGCCAGGCTGGCTCATCTGGGGCACCAACTGTCCAACCAAAATGGAAGCAATCGTAAAAGACTCCAATTTTCGTGAGCATTTCCTCCAATAGTTTCTTCACGTGATGCCCTGGGAATAGCATGAGGACGGTACTCTTATCTGTCCACTTGTAAGGGAATTTCTTAATGGACTCATTGAGATTTTCAAGGGTGAAATATCTTTTGGAAATGAACAAATTGAGGCAGTGTGCAATTCGACTGGTAATATGCCTTCAAAGATGTCATGTGCAATATCTGGAGGGTAGCCACTACAGACATTGAAATGAGAAAGATGTGCAGAGAAAACACAACTTCTTTTAACACCATAACAATGTTTTTGATTTCCTGTGCTGATCTGACATGCGTTTCATGCATCTCCTTGCTTCGGAGAGTAAATGCACCTGAACTCACTTCCCTCTCCTGAATTTCAGACTTTTGTGCCACCCAAAATGGCAAATGTACCCACCTGCAAAACTCTCAAGAAATCCAGCTACTCCATGTGCTCCCAAATTGTCAGCTATGACACACTGTATTGTGCCCTTAACACAATCTCCAAGCTGTGCAATAAAAATACCTTGACTTTCCAAAATGACAAGATCCCTCAACAAGGGCTCTAGGACCCTTTCATAGCCATATGTTCGCACATCGTCAGACCTGCAGAGTAAGGCCAAATAAATAGAAGATAACGAAGAATGGCAACCTGGTGGTAAATTGCTGAGAGTCCAATAAACGCCACAGATCTTGTGCTTTTTACGAGATGTGCCAAGCGGATTACAAATCTCAAAGTCATCGACATACAAATTCAGTAACACTCGCAATTCACCTCCTGACAAAAAATGGTTATCCTTGAAAAACAAACCATCTCGAAAAGACTTGTATACCACTTCTTCTCCTCTATCCTCTGATATGAGTTGACTGTCTAATGCTTTGTTAAGAATGTGACCATCAGTGAAAAGCTGCTGCAAAAACTTTAATAGTGGAACATACTGTAGCGTTCTTTTATCTTTCTCATCCAAGATATATTCTATGGGTTCCACAACTTTAAAATTGTGTTTATAGTATTGCTTGCGTTTAAAGGATGTTGCCAAAGGACAACCTTTACCAATAGCCTTGTACACAGGATTAGATGTACACAGAGCAGATGCAAGTTCTTCAATGACCGACTGGTCAACTTGTAGATTGTAACTATTTAGTGTGTCATGGATCACATTTCTTGTACTACACAAAGATGCTGTGCTCAACAAATATTGAAATTCTTCCAGCAATTCATCAACTGCAGCACTTGGCACATGAAAAATATTTTCCAGCTTTAATAACACTGCCGCAATTTTTTGCTCTATTTCTGGCTGATCCTTCGACGTATCTAAATCAACATCATCAAACTGACTTTCATCGCAAATGTCCTCATTGTTTGAAACACCAGGCTCTCCAGTTTCACCTACACAAGTTCCTTGTACAACACCGTCCTTAAAATCTACCAATGAATGCAAGCTGTGCTTCCGACTTTTGTGTGACTTGAAGGTGCTGTATATGTTGGATTTGTATGCACAGCCTTTAAACATACAAGTGACTGTCTCATTGTTTCTCAGATGATGGCTTATGTGCACAAAATAATCACGTTCTGTTCCGAGTTCACTACAGCCACATAGATGACAGGAAAATGTAGTAAATATGTCAGCAGAGGGCTTTGAGGTATTGGTGTGATTCCTTGACAAGTGTACCAAAAGAGTATTCCAAGCCTTAAAAATGCATGGACAATCAGGATATATACACACTTAATATGGCCACGCCCAAAATGACTATGTTTTAGTCTGTAATGTTTGAGAATTTGTGATCGCTTAGACACTTCAGCGCCACAGTCTTTACACTGCCACATAAACTAGACAAACACCAAAGAGAGAAAAGGGGGGGGGGGGGGAATCAAACATTAGTGATGGTGTTTCACAGTCACCTTTGTAGTTTGCTCAAACTTGAAGAGTAAGGAATTTGTTGATAAATTGACTTACCAAAACAACATGAGGTCCCCAAAGAGTAAGGTTTTGTTCTACATCACACCAACGTCAGATAGAAAAACCTGCAATAAAAATAAAGATGAGCAGAAATGAAAAATAATAATGGTAAATGAAAAAAGGTAATTGATTGCTAATGATTACTAACTTGTGTTAGGCCAATGACTCAAAATCCTACAAAATCCTTTGTGACAAACAATGTTACGTTTTTTTTTTAAATAGAGCCTAAATATTACTGGATGTGGTGCACTTTTGCTAAATGTTTAGACAAATTGCTTGTGTTACCGCCCTTACATGCTAAACTGTTATTGCACTTGATGGCACCTTTTAAAAAAGGGAGAAGTTTTTCTTTCTTTCATTGTACATGTATAATATTGTAACGTTCCACAATAGGAGTCGGAAACAGGCCAGGTTTGGGGAAATAGGACCCAAGTGCAGTTAAAAATACAAAAAGGTTTGTTAACAAAAAGCGGGCTTTATTATCAAAAGCTGAAGGCATGAAAAAACAACTAATAACAGAAACAAACCGGGGAACACGACAGACAGGAACAAACTTACAGACGAGAACAGGCAGGAGACATGGACAAGCATAGACGACAGGTAGCAGGGACATGAAATGACGACGAACAGACATGGAGCACAGGGGAAGACAAGACTAAATACACAGAAGGGTATCACAGGACAAGACACAGCTGGACAGGGGAGGCAGAAACACAAGGGCAACAGTGAACACAATGAGGCACAATCAGACACACCAGGGAAACTAACGACGGGAAGGCAAACACAGGGCCCTTTCTCATGTCATCAAATGTCCCTCCTCGACTCCTTGACTCCTCGGTCCTCCGGTAGTGACCCGGAAATGAATTTTAGCGCGCCATGTTGAAGGACATCTCATTTCTCGAAATGCACATCGAGGACCGAGCATCGAGCGTCGAGGAGGCTCTCTGGAGGAGCTATAACCGAGGATACACTGATGGGTCCTCCACGGTCCTCCACGGCTCCTTCGTGGATGCATTTCCGGCAACAGTGATGTTTCAAAGAGTCGAGACGCACGGCCGGACTTATCTCAGCCAATGACAGCTCTGCATGCATCCCCTGGATATTATTTTATTAACTGCTTTCATCGCGACGCGATGTTTACAGTGAGAACAGCTGTGAGGTGCAGAAAGCAGAGCAGTGTGTATAATATATATCATATCACTCAGTATAACAGGCCTACTCTCTTTATTTGCTTTAGTTTAGTAGATATCTACAAACAAAGTCGATATTTTTCTAAAACCATTTAGTGCTTCACATAATAAAATACACAACGGCTGTAGCCTGATTATATGCTTTAGGAGCTGTAGGTGCGTGTGTGTGGTGTAGGTGTGTGGTGCAGTGTGTGCGTAGATGCAGCGGACAGACAGGTCTCAGTTGGTTTGGTGTCCTCTGCTTACTTGTAATACTTGTAAATAAAACTTTTGGCCCGACATTTATTTCCCTCATTGTAGCGACCAGAGAGGGGAGAGGGGGGATATATCCAGTCTCTGATAGTGTTACGTTATTATGAGAGTGCTCTGTTTGATTCTGAAATTGTATATATTTATATAAATATATACATATATGTGTGTGTGTGTGTGTGTGTGTGTGTGTGTCTGTCTGTGTGTATGTCCGCATCTGTAGCCTGTTATTGTCTCCTATACCGCACTGTCAATGAATTAAAAGTAAATATATAAATCGTCATGAACACATCTGTCCATCAGACAGAGGGCTGCTGTGCCTCCTGTCATCATTAATGGACGTCTCTTTAAAATGACCGCTCAGAGGAGAGGAGTTCTCATTTCTCTAACCGCCTGCTGCTTCCCCTCCTCTCTCCTCGGTTCCCCTCCTCGGCTCCTCCGCTCGCATCTCCTGTGGGCGGGACTAAGTCTCGAGGATAGGAGTCGAGGAGGGACATTTGAAGACATGAGAACGGGCCAGGGAGTAGGATCAGACAAGACACAAGGAGGAAAACATTTCAAAACAAAACAGGAAACCAGAGACAGAAAAAGACAAGACACAACACACACAGACAGATCGTGACATTACCCCCCCTCAAGGGACGGATCCCAGACGTGCCAAAAACGTGACCGGAGGAGGGACACATAACTAGGGCCAAAAGGGTGGGTGGAGGGGGTCTGGAGGACGGGTTTGGGCTGACAGCCCAGGGGCACAGCGGAGGACCCGGAAGGGGTCTCGGGCGGACGGCCCGGGGCAAGGCAGAGATCAAGGAAGGGCGAAGACCACAGCGGGCGAACTCAGGGGCCGGACATGAGAGCAAAGGCAGCGGCTGAAAGAGTCAGGAGGCCGGCTCGAGGGCGAAGGCCACGGCTGGGGAAATCAGGGGGCCGGGCTCGAGGGCGAAGGCCGCGGCACTCAGGGGGCCGGGCTCGAGGGCGAAGGCAGCGGCCGGAAGAGTCAGGGGGCCGAGCCCGAGGGCGAAGACCGCGGCTGGGGAACTCAGGGGGCTGGGCTCGAGGGCGAAGACCGCGGCACTCAGGGGGCCGGGCTAGAGGGCGAACAAGAAGGCGGCGACGGGACAACCCGGAGGACGAGCAGGAAGGCGCCGACGAGACAGCTACGGAGGCCGAGCAGGAAGGCGCCGACGAGACAGCTACGGAGGCCGGGCAGGAAGGCGTCGACGGGACAGCTCCGGAGGCCGGGCAGGAAGGCGCCGACGGGACAGCTCCAGAGGACGAGCAGGAAGGCGCCGACGGGACAGCTCCGGAGGCCGAGCAGGAAGGCGCCGACGGGACAGCTCCGGAGGCCGGGCAGGAAGGCGCCGACGGGACAGGCGTAGACGGGATCCTGAACATGACATGGGCTGGTGTCAATGGGACCCCGGATGGAGCAAGGGCTGGTGTCGACTGGACCCCCAACGGAACAGGACACAGAGTTGGCAGGACCCCGGTGGAACAGGTGTCGGCGGGACCTCCAACAGGACAGGACACAGAGTTGGCAGGACCCCCGGCGGGACAGGTGTCGGCGGGACCCCCAACGGAACAGAACATGGAGCTGGCAGGACCCCCGGCGGGACAGATGTCGGCGGGACCCTCAACAGGACAGGATATGGTGTAGGCAGGAAACCCAGCGGAGCAGGTGTCGGCGGAACCCCCAACAGGACAGGATCTGGTGTTGGCAGGAAATCCGGCGGAGCAGGTGTCGGCGGGACCCCCAACAGGACAGGATCTGGTGTTGGCAGGAAATCCGGCGGAGCAGGTGTCGGTGGGACCCCCAACAGGACAGGATCTGGTGTTGGCAGGAAATCCGGCGGAGCAGTAGTCGACGGGACCCCCAACAGGACAGGACATGGGGTTGGCAGGACCCACAGCGGAACAGGTGTCGGCAGGATCTCCAACGATACTGGACGTGGAGTTGGCAGGACCCTCAGCGGAACCCCCAACGGCACAGGACATAGGGTTGGCAGGACCCCCGGCAGAAGAGTAGTCGGCGGGACCCCAATGGGACAGGACATGGAGTTGGCAAGACCCCCGGCAGGAGAGTAGTCGGCGGGACCCCCAACGGAACAGGACATAGGATTGGCAAGACCCCCGGCAGAAGAGTAGTCGGCGGGACCTCCAACGGCACAGGACATAGGGTTGGCAGGACCCCCGGCAGAAGAGTAGTCGGCGGGACCCCCAATGGGACAGGACATGGAGTTGGCAAGACCCCGGCAGGAGAGTAGTCGGCGGGACCTCCAACGGCACAGGACATAGGGTTGGCAAGACCCCCAGCAGAAGAGTAGTCGGCGGGACCTCCAACGGCACAGGACATCCAAATCAAATCAAATCAGGTTTTATTTATAAAGCACATTTAAAAGCGATTTTTGGTCGAGCCAAAGTGCTGTACATGTAATAAAAACACATTACTACAAAACACAATAAACGACAATAAATTACAACAGATATATCTTAAAAACAAAATAAATAAAACACACGGAAAAGTCAGGAGTCGTGCTCCGCTCTAACTAGAAAGCCAGAGAGAAGAAGTGTGTTTTTAGTTTGATTTAAAAACCCCTAGGGTCTGGGCCGACCTCACATGGAGGGGCAGAGTGTTCCAGAGCCTAGGGCCAGCTGCTGCGAAGGCTCGGTGCCCTCGGGTTTTTAGCCTGGTCTTGGGCACTACCAGCAGCAGCTGGTCAGCAGACCTTAAAGCTCTGGCTGGGGTGTAGCGCTGGAGCAGTTCAGCTATATAGGCCGGAGCCAGCCCATTTAGTGCTTTAAAAACAAATAAAAGGATTTTAAAATCAATTCTGAACCGAACTGGAAGCCAGTGTAGTGAGGCCAGAATAGGGGTGATGTGGTCACGCTTTTTGTGGCCAGTCAGCAAACGTGCAGCAGCGTTTTGGACTAGCTGTAGCGTTTAATTGAGGCCTGGTCCATACCCACATACAGAGCGTTACAATAGTCCAGTCTCGAGGTTACAAAGGCGTTAATAACCCTTTCTAAGTCTTAAAAGATAAATACGACTTGGTTTTGGCCAATAGTCTTATTTAAAAAAAGCAGGATTTTACTACGGTGCTGACCTGCTTGTCGAATTTAAAAGTGCTGTGAAGGTCACTCCAAGGTTCATGACCGAGGGGAGGATGTTTTTTTTGAGAGAGCCCAGAATATCAACCGGAGAGGCTGGAGGTTGCGGTCCAAAAAAGATGACCTCAGTCTTGCTCTCGTTGAGGTTGAGAAGTTTTTGCTCAGCCAGGATTTTATCTCTGCTAAGCAGTCCATCAACTGCTGTAGTGAGTGTGACATTTGCTTTGAGAGGCAGATAGATCTGTACATCGTCGGCGTAGCAGTGGAAGGGAATGTTATGTTTTGTGAGAATTGAACCTAGGGGCAGTATGTACAGTAGAAAAAGGATGGGGCCCAGAATCGAGCCTTGGGGAACCCCACAGGTAAGAGGGGCTTTGGCAGAGGAGAAGGCACCTAGCTGTACCGAGAAGCTACGGTCTGTCAGGTAGGACCTGAACCATGCAAGGGCAGAGCCTGTGATGCCAGCGGACTGTTCAAGCCGTGACAGCAGGATGCTATGGTCCACAGTGTCAAAGGCAGCTGTCAGGTCTAACAGCACCAAGACAGCTGGGCTACCTGAGTCGGCGGCTAGGAGCAGATCATTAAAAACTCTTAAAAGGGCTGTTTCAGTGCTGTGCATGGGTTTGAAGCCAGACTGAAACTTTTCATGGATTCCATGCGTGGTTAAAAAAGACTGCAGCTGGGCGTAGACTACTCGCTCCAGGGCTTTTGATAAAAAAGGTAGCTGGGAGATGGGCCTAAAATTTGCGAGAATGGAGGGGTCGAGATTTTTCTTTTTAAGGAGTGGCTTAACCACGGCATGTTTGAAGGCAGCTGGGACACATCCTGAGCTAAGAGAGGTGTTTAAAAGTAATAAAATACTTGCTCCAACTGAATCAAAAACATCTCTGAGAAGGCGAGAGGGAATGCTGTCTGAGGTGCAGTTTGTCGGCCGCAGGTGCTTGACTACATCCGAGAGAGAAGAGAGGGATACAGGCTCAAAGTGGTCGAGGACAGCAGGGCACAGAAAAGGAGCAGGATCTGGGGTAGCACTAGTGTGGGCTAGCCTAAGAGCAGATACCTTTTCAATAAAAAATGTAAGAAACTTATCACAGAGAGTAGTCGATGGGACAATAGAAGAAACATCACAGGGATTAATGATAGAGTTGAGGACATTAAAAAGAACCTGAGGTTTATGGCTGTTTTTGGAGATTAACAGAGAAATGTGCTCTGTTTTGGCTGCTTTGACTGCCGTCTGGTAGTCAGAAAGGCAAGCACGAAGGATTTCTAGGGAGACATGGAGTTTATCCTTTTTCCATTTTCTCTCTGCACGCCTGCAAGCGCGTCTGGAGCACGAGTACAGTCATTGAGCCACGGCTCTGATAGAACTTTGGTGCGTCTAAGCGTAAAAGGAGCAACAGAATCCAGTATTAGTGCATGTCGAGTCAAACATGGAGATAAGCTCATCAGCATTAAAAGCACAGTTCACATCTAATTTACAGATCGGAGAAGCATTAAAAACATCAGAGAACTGTGAGGCAGTCAAGGGGTTAATCGAACGCAGACGACGCGCAGGGGCACGTGATTCGACTCCTGCGGAAGGGATGGAGGTTGTAAACAGAACCGGTAAATGGTCTGAGATACGCGTTGCTGCACATATTTCATCCACAGATACAGACAGTCCAAACGATAATACTAAGTCCAAAGTGTGTCCTTTTTCGTGTGTTGGGCCAGCCACGGACTGAACGAGACCAAAGAATCAAGGAGATTTAAAAAGTCCCTAACCAGAGGTTTGGACTCGCAACACACATGGACATTGAAGTCTCCGGAGATCAAAACACGATCATATTTCACCATGATCCCGGACAGAAAGTCAGAAAAGTCATTTATGAAATCCTTATTACACTTTGGCGGACGATACACGACTGCGCAGAGTATAGGCGAGGCCGGGTTCAGTTCAAAAAGCTGCAACTCAAAGCTGCATAGCTAGTACAGGGTGAAGCAATCGGCATTGGAGGCTAGCTCTAAACACTGATGCTATGCCCCCACCATGGCCAGTGGCACGGGGGGAGCTGAAGAATGTACAGTCAGGAGGAAGAAGTTCAGAGAACGGTGTATACTCGCCAGCGTGGACCCAGGTCTCCGTCAGGAACATAAAATCCAGTTCACGAGAGGTGAAGAAGTCGTTTAGCAGGAACGTTTTGTTTGCTATCGACCTAGCATTTAGCAAAGCCATGCAAAGTTTTCGCTCCGGGCTTGCCGAAGGTGTAGTGCGTCTCAGCTGACGAAGATGTGCGTGTTGAACGCCGCGCGGGCCGGGAGCAGTCAGTCGGGCAGGAGGAGCTGCCAGCGGGCCCTCAGAGTCCGGCTCCGGAAAAACGGGGCGAATCCACCGATCCCTCACTGGCGTGCAGCGGGAGGGCCATGACATCCGAGGCGTGGATAATTCACAGAAGAAGCCGTCAGGTATGCCTTCAGATGGACCAGTGCACCACCACGCTTTCCCCGTCGTCGAAAGCGCTTTCGGCGAGGCAGGATGCAGGGCCCGGCAGGTAGTGGGGAATCCGACAGTAGAGGGGGGGGGACGATTTATGGTTGCCAGATGTAGGTTTGGGCAGCAATATCAACTCCAGTGAGGGTCTGAGGTGGAGGAGAGCTTGGCGATCATAAACGAGCAGAGCAGAGACATTCTGACAAACATAAAACAAAAACAGGACAGCTAAAGTAGAGAGCTTAGCGAGCGGCGAGCCGACACAGGCGCCATCTTGAATCACGACATAGGGTTGGCAGGACCCCCGGCAGAAGAGTAGTCGGCGGACCCCCAATGGGAGAGGACATAGGGTTGGCAAGACCCCCGGCAGAAGAGTAGTCGGCGGGACCTCCAACGGTACAGGACATGGGGTAGGCGTCGGCCGTAGAGCCAACAGGACACGGGGGGCTGCGTCGGCCGGAGAGCCAACAGGAGACGAGGTGCTGGAGTCGGCCGGACCACCGACAGGACACGAGGGGCTGGAGTGGGCCGAACCACTGACAAAACACGGGGCTGGCGTCGGCCAGGGAGCCAGTACTGGAGCCGAAACTGGAGTCGGGACCATGGCTGCTGGGACCGGAACAGAGGCCGGAACCATGGCTGCTGGACCTGGAAGACAGAAACAGAGGCCGGAACCTGGCTGCTGGGGCTGGAACCATGGCTGTATGGGCCGGTTCTGGAGCCGGAACCATGGCTGTGTGGGCCGGTTCTGGAGACGGAACCATGGCTGCTGGGGCCAGAACTGGGGCTGGAACCATGGCTGCTGGGCCAGAACTGGGGCTGGAACCATGGCTGCTGGGGCCAGAACTGGGGCTGGAACCATGGCTGCTGGGGCCACGGCTGGAATCCTGGCCTTGCGTCTCCTAGAGACCCTTTGGAGGCTCCGTGGACCTCCTAAGGCAAGGCGGGATCCCAAGAAGGGGTTTGAGGCTTGAGGCTGGCACTCAGGGCTGCTAGTAAAAAGTCTTAGCTTCTCAGGTAACAAGCTCCTAAGCCAGGGCTTGCTGTCAACCTCCCTGCGTGCCTCGTTAAGGGCAGCCTCTTTGGCCTCTCTGGATGAGGCCCTCCTCCAGTCATTGAAAATGCATTCCAGATTGTATTTAAGCTCATAAAGCTCTTGGCTAAATGAAAAACTGCTGGGTCCATACTGGTCTGTTCGTACTGTCAGGTTTGGGGAAATAGGACCCAAGTGCAGTTAAAAAATACAAAAAGGTTTGTTAACAAAAAGCGGGCTTTATTATCAAAAGCTGAAGGCATGAAAAAACAAGAAACTAATAAACAGAAACAAAACCGGGGAACACGACAGACAGGAACAAACTTACAGACGGGAACAGGCAGGAGACATGGACAAGCATAGACGACAGGTAGCAGGGACATGAAATGACGACGAACAGACATGGAGCACAGGGGAAGACAAGACTAAATACATAGAAGGGTAATCACAGGACAAGACACAGCTGGACAGGGATGCAGAAACACAAGGGCAACAGGTGAACACAATGAGGCACAATCAGACACACCAGGGAAACTAACGACGGGAAGGCAAACACAGGGGCCCGTTCTCATTTCTTCAAATGTTCCTCCTCGACCCCCTCCTCGACTCCTATCCTCAAGACTTAGTCCCGCCCACAGGAGATGCGAGCGGAGGAGCCGAGGAGGGGAGACGAGGAGAAAGGAGGGGAAGCAGCAGGCGGTTAGAGAAATGAGAACTCCTCTCCTCTGAGCGGTCATTTTAAGAGACGTCCATTAATGATGACAGGAGGCAAAGCAGCCCTCTGTCTGATGGACAGATGTGTTCATGACGACTTATATATTTACTTTTAATTCATTCACAGTGCGGTATAATGAGACAATAATGCGGCTTCACACCAGCGCTTTTCCCTTTCTAGCTCCTAGCGAGAGCTTTACTGGTTCAGCTCCGGTTTCCCTTTCAGCTCCCGCTCTGTTCACACTGCCCAGAGCTGCCGCTGCTGCGTCATGACGTCACAGTTTACGTCGCTGATTTTCTCCCACAACAACAACGGGCGGGGACTGCGGGGTCGATGATCGTGTCGCTTTTAATCATACGAAGCCAGATTAAATTAAATAACGACTTCTCCAACCTTATACTTTCTCCAGAGTGCCGTGGTTCATTGTTTATTAATGTGTTTCAGCGGCATTTACCGACCGCTGCAGTGCTGGCTGCTCTTCCACGGGAGTGTATTCTCCCGTTAGCTCCGGGTTAGCTCACACGGCTCTAAAGTATTCACTGTTTGACTGTCACACAAGCAGCTGATACATATCCCCTGTTCCCCTTAAGTGAATGTGTGTCAGTCTGAATTGACGCTGTTTGGCATCACAACGCTGTTATGAAAGTTTCTCTGGTATAACATGGGTGATGTTAGCATAGCAACCGAAGCTAAATGACTACTTGCTAAGCCGTTTTCTACAGGCACATTTTACCGGCGTATTTTTCATTATGATTCTACTTGTGATAGTCGGACATGACAACCTGTACAGCCCATGTATCTCCACAATGATCAATAACAGCGAACGGATGGTCAAAGTAAGGTTTCCTGCACGCCTCGACGTAAGAGACGTAAGCGACGCCGCGTCATAGCTCCGAAGCTCTTGCCTGACAATTTTTGGGAGCTGGAAGTGAACCGCATTCCGGAGCTATGACGTGCCGCCGCTGCGTGTGAACAGGAAAAACCGGCGCTTTTCCAGCTCCAGCTCCGAGCAGGAGCTGGAAAAGCGCCGGTGTGAAAGGGGCATAACAGGCTACAGATGCGGACATACACACAGACACACACACACATGTATATATTTATATAAATATATACAATTTCAGAATCAACAGGAGCACTCTCATAATAACGTAACACTATCAGAGACTGGATATATCCCCCCCCCCCCCCCCCCCCCCTCTCTCTGGTCGCTACAATGAGGGAAATAAATGCCAAAAGTTTATTTACAAGTATTACAAGTAAGCAGAGGACACCAAACCAACTGAGACCTGTCTGTCCGCTGCATCTACGCACACACACCTACACTACACACACGCACCTACAGCTCCTAAAGCATAATCAGGCTACAGCCGTTGTGTATTTTATTATGTGAAGCACTAAATGGTTTTAGAAAAATATCGACTTTGTTTGTAGATATCTACTAAACTAAAGCAAATAAAGAGAGTAGGCCTGTTATAACTGAGTGATATATATTTACACACTGCTCTGCTTTCTGCACGGACCTCACAGCTGTTCTCACTGTAAACATCCGTCGCGATGAAAGCAGTTAATAAAATAATATCCAGGGGATGCATGCAGAGCTGTCATTGGCTGAGATCAGTCCGGCCGTGCATCACGACTCTTTGAAACATCTCTGTTGCCGGAAATGCATCCACGAAGGAGCCGTGGAGGACCCATCAGTGTATCCTCGGTTATAGCTCCTCCAGAGAGCCTCCTCGACGCTCGATGCTCGGTCCTCGATGTGCATTTCGAGAAATGAGATGTCCTTCAACATGGCGCGCTAAAATTCATTTCCGGGTCACTACCGGAGGACCGAGGAGTCGAGGAGGGACATTTGATGAAATGAGAACGCGGCCAGGGAGTAGGATCAGACAAGACACAAGGAGGAAAACATTTCAAAACAAAACAGGAAACCAGAGACAGAAAAAGACAAGACACAACACAACACAGACAGATCGTGACAAACTCCTTTGAGAGCATACAGATATAGGTTCATAGGACAACACACACACACACACACACACACACCACAACACACACACACACACACACACACACACACAACACACACACACACACACACACACACACACACACACACAAACACAAACACACACACCACACACACACACACACACACACACACCACACACACACACACACACCACACACACACACACACACACACACACACCACACACACACACACCACACACACACACACACACACACACTCTCCAGCCCTCCCCCTTTGCTCCCCAACCACAGGCCTGCACGGACCAGCATTACTGTGCCGGTCTGTGATTGGCAGAGAGCCGGGGGTGCTTCAGTGACCCACACAGCACCCTATACCGGGTCGCTACAATATTTATTCTATTCTATAGCCAAAACCAATCAATTATTTTCTCACTTTTGGCAAAGAGTCCACCTCAAGACGGGTAACATTTAAACACACCTCGGAGCGCTTAGTTCTCTCTCCGCCGTGTGTGTGTTGAATGCATGTAGCAGCCCGCCCCCTCGCACACAGACGGGCACGGGGGAGAGAAAGATCTCTCGTCTGGATTGGAAAGATCGAAAATACATCATAGACGCATTTTGTTTTATAGCATATTATATACGGTGTTGGCGAAACTAAGACTATCCCCCCCTCCCCCCAGTTCGGGGGGGAAAGTACTCCGGTCCGGTGTGAAAGCGCCAAGATAGAAGACCAAGATATGAACATTAGCCGCGGTAACATTAACCCCTTGCCGCCAGAGAGTAACGTTACCAAAGCACCCTTACCAACATGATTTCATATGTTTAGTTGTGTCCTAATATTACCACAGTGATGAGAATAAAAATAAAAAAACATACTTACAGTCGGTCAGGAAAACAGCATGGCCAGTATACAAGCCGGGGCAGTGGGGAAGTTGAAGCTACAAAAAAAAAGCCATAGGAACAGGCAGTTAACATTAAACTTGTATTAGCCAACAACTAATAAGAAAGTCTAACAAGACAAAGATGAATTTAACACGTATTTAACTGAGAGCAGTATTAAGTTATCTTATAATGTTAATGATGCATGTTCCACTTCATTTAGGTTACTTAAACATTACTTCACAACTAAGCTAGGTTAACAGTAGGCTAACAGTTAGCTAGCTGCAAAACACACAGTCTATAGCGTTAATGTTAGCTATTAAGTACCTATTTAGTTATAATATAATACACCCAATGCTATAAATTAGCTAGCCTACTTACTTAAAACGGAGAGCCGTGGAGAACATTCACCTCACGACAGCGGAGCTACGCAGGCAGTCTGTCCTTCCGATTCCGAATGGAAAATGGAGGGAAAAGTGGCGGTATGCTTGTGTATGCACATGCGCAGACAGGACAGTATATGTGGTAATTAAATGGTACATAATTTTTTCTAATTACTTTTAAATGAATGAAATTAACTTTTTTAAACAGTGACAAAATATGTTAAGATTAATTTAAAAAAGATAAGAAGGATGCTAGAACACATTCAAATCTATTAAAGAGGCTAGATTAAAACATGTAACATCTAAAAGGGGTCAGAATCAGTTTTTTCAGTGTACTCACTAAGCACATTATTGTTCGACCGTGATGTACTGTTTTAACTTTACTTTTCGCAAATTAGAAAGAGGGAGTATTTTCTAGTAAAAAAATGACACAAGAGTATTGTGATATAGTAAATATTATTTTTGACAACGTGTTTAGATAAGGCTAGAAATGCAGTGGAGCAATTTGGTGGACAATCTGTAGCAATAATGGAATATCAGGGGATAATTTCAGCAATGTATGAACTTGTAGATCATTTCACATGACTGTTGTATATGGTTTTCTGTCGATGCTGCACAGGCATTATGATGCAGACTGCTCTACAGTGGCCAAAGTGTATATGTATAAAGCCAGATGTTAGATATAAAGGTAATACGATAAGATATACTTTATTGATCCCAATACAGTTTAAAATAAACATAAAATTGAAACATCTCGAAATGAAAATTGAAAAACAGAACTTTAAAGTAAAATGTAACATAATGACAGTGGAAGATATATCAGAAGATATATTTTTACATTAACTGGTTTTAGGCTAATTTAAGTGTTTTTTGGAACGGAAGAATTGTACGGTGTCATGTTGAAATCTTTAATAATGTAATCATATACCATACTCATCCTGTAAAAATACAATTCTACAAAAAAAAAGTCAAACTCATGGCACACAAAAACTAACACTTTCAACGACTAACCTCTGCTTTCATAGCAACATTGGTTTAATCGATGATTATATATTAGAAATGCAGGAATATACGTTCAAAGATAAAGTGAAAGTAAAAGCCTCTGTCGCATCCTCCTATGTCAGTATACACCCTGAAGAGCCACCACACACAGCAGCACATTACAGCCAAATGGAGGGCAGAAACTCGGGAAAAAATCTACCAGGTCACTGTGGTTGGACTGAGGGGGAATAAGGCGTTTATCGACATGGCCAACACGGAGCAGCAATTCAAGAGCATGACAGTGAAACAGCTGAAGGAGAAGATAGCACACAAGTTTCCCGAGATCGAGGGTAAGAGTAATTTAACTTGTCATAATTAAGCTGTAAAATGATATGATATGGTTTAACGATGTAGGAGCTGAATATATGTATTGTTTGAGAATATGGGGTTGGTTCCATACTTTTGATCTTATCTATTATATTTGCAGGGTTGGTAATATGTCAAATTACTAGTTACCTATATAAAAAAAACTGATCAGTAACCTAATCTGTGAATCACAATATGAAAGTATAGCTAATTAATCGTATTATTTCCGTGATTACATGTGTCCTTTATTAATTTAGGCTAGACCTACAGTATAAGAGATCTTGCAAAAGTGTTCTAGTTGAATACATGAATTAAAGCAACAGTAGGCTATTTTTGTTTTAATAAATCAGGTGTCCACCAACTGCATTAAAAAAACAATAATGAAGTACAGTCGTCTATGCATTCACACAAGCCTTTTATAGTCCGGTTGAATCGAAACCCTGGTGCGTTTAGCCGCTTGGTGCGGTTCATTTGGTCGGTGTGAACACAGTCCGAGACCTCTTAAGTGAACTAAACAACCTGACTCTGGTCTGCTAAAATAGTGGTCTCGGAACGCTTGCTTGCGAACTCTGGAGCGGTTCATTGCTGGTGTGAACGCAGTCCGCACCAAAACATAGGAAGCGTAGTATTTACGTGTCACAAGAACGCGGATGTCTTAAAAAATCTTTAGCGAAAGAGTCTTTCAAGACATCCGCGGTTGTTTAGTTAAAGAGTGAAGCAGAATTAAGTGTTAAGTGTTAAGTGACAGTGTCGTGTAAAGTAAAAATGCTCCGTCAGTCAACTAGGCCTACATAAAATTAAGAACACCTGTCGTCGGTGAAACGCCCCTCCTTACTGCAGAACGTCTCTCATTATATGTGTTATATGTGTTTAACGGACTTTGTCTGATTATATAATCATATGCGCGGGCCGCTAGAGTCTGTTGATCTCCAGATTAACATCAGCATGAGAATAACCTGCCGAAAGTGCCGATGCTCCATGGCGGAGGCTCCGGTAGAAATTGCCGGGATTTGCGTTTTACCCCTTAATGTCTGACCAATGGTTGAACAGCATTTCCAAGCACATGACTTGGTGTTTAAAGTTTATAGTCCGTTTGAGTTTTGCCCGCGTGAACGCAACCGAACATCTGAAAAATGTAACAATAGGGGCGTTCACACCAAGTACTTTTCCCACAGTAGTTCATGAGAACTTTAGTTCATGAGAGCTCTTTTAGTTCTGATGAACTAAAGCAGATCGCGTTCACACCAAATGAGTTCCTGGGGGTGGATTAGGCAAATGAGCCGCTGACGTCACTTCTTCTTCTTGCTTTGGGTTTACTGGCAGGCCGCAAACAACTTCACGGCGAGTACAGTAGGTGGCGGTATGCACCTTAAAGTGCAATTCGCCCAAAAAACCGAGAGATGAAGAAAAAAAAAAACTTCCGCTGCCGCTGTATGCTTCTGTTTACCTTCCGACCTCAGACACGGTATGGAGTTCACGTTTTGGTGCTCGTGTTATACATCTTCGTAACTGAGTTATTTAAGCCAATAACTCAGCCACAAATACAAATACAGATCGACCATTCAAATGCAATAGAAATGCTGAGTCGGAGGCGGTTAAGAAGCCTTAACAAAAGGATTGGACGACGAAAAGCACACGCTATGGACATGTTTCGCCGTAGGACAGCTGAGGACCATTATCCGCCCAAAAAACAGCAATGGTACGTTCATTAAATCATTAATACTATCTAATGTAGGATTTATGGAGTTATGTAGGGCTAATTGTGTCTTTGTATGTGTTCCAGATATGCGAATACTACGGAAACGCGTTGTGTCCGCGCTCTCTCTGGGTGAACAATAGAACATCGGCCTGGTGGAGAAGGTGGTACCAATGTGCAGGGATCAGGCGCGCCGGATTCATTTTAGAAGTGGGGGAGCCAAAAAAGTGCGTGTGTATGGCCCAATCCCAAACCACGCCTACACCCTACCCCTACACACTCCCCCTCCGTGACGGAGTGAACTCCGTGGAGTGACACATGAGGCTCCTCCTGTCAGATGGAGGGAGTAGATACAGCGGCAAGCTTTGGGACAAATCCCCTCTCCGGCAGAAACAGGAAATGCGTAACTGTATCAACGGTATCAAATCAGCATCTTTGACAAAAAAGGTAAAATTAATAACTAAAATAAAACTCCAAACATCTCAATTGTGTTACTTTTTGTAAAGCTCTTTTAGTTTTAAACCTGATGTTTATAAGTTTCTTAGTTTTTGCAACAGTCTGTAAATATACACAACTTTATAATAAAATGCACACATTTACCTTTTTCTAGACTAAACACATGGTAGATCCTAAGTTAAAACATATGAGGTTATCATGAGGTTGTTCACATCGCAGTTTATCAGTGGATGTTTGCTGGAAGCACAATAACTGCATGTTTTGCATTGCTTTTACATTTCAGTTAATATAGTGGTGAGAGACTCCCGATACATTAGATTTATAACTGCATAGAAACTGCATTCAGTAGAAGCTTCTGAATGCGGCGCTTCGCGTCCCCGAGTAAATCGCCAGAAGCGCCGACACATCCTCATCACTCCACCGCTTTGATGATTTATTTAGTGTTGCTATAATAATGCTTTCACAAAAGTAATCTCTTCGGGTGCGCTGGCCGAAGCGAGCAAATAAAATGGCCGCTTACAAAAAAAAATTCAGAGTCAAACGGGCGTGGTTTGCATTCCGCACAGCCAATCAGACGTACGAACTATTTTCTCCCACAACAAAGCGGGTCGGACGAACTAATTTGAACTACTTTAGTTCCTGGGGCTTTTGGTGTGAACACAAATATATCGTAGTTTGATGAACTATTGTGGGAAAAGTACTCCAAAGTACTCGTGTGAACGCGCCTAATGTAACAACTGTGGTCTGGGGCTCATTTATAAAGGGATATACGCTAAAAAAAATGGCGTACGCCAGTTTCTACAAAATGTTTGCGATTTATAAATTCTAACTGATGGGAAAATGTGCGGTCACTCCACGCAAACTCTAACCCATGCGTACGCACTAAGCACACACACGGGAGAGACGAGAAACTGCGACACCGTTGGCAGAAGGAAGAATGGAGAGAAATATGTGGAAATAATACCATAAATAAAATGTTACCTCTCATTTATCAAATATGAAGAATTCATTTTCAAACATTGATTAAAGCAATCTTAAAATGATTAAACAAACGCCTGTTTGAGACTCCTCAGTGCACACAAAAACGTAACTTGGAGAAATAAATACGGATATGTTATTAAAACCACCTCGAATATGTTGTGTTCATGTTATGAAATGTTTTCTCATAAATGATGCGGTAAGCAGGAGGACAGAATTACGTCTAAACTGACGCCATTTTGCATTCTATAGGTTGTAGATACGAGCATGGTTTTATATACTATCGTAAACAGGAGGTATGGAAACTAAGAACACCATATGTGGTAAATTGTACAGCTAATATAACAGAACACATTAGTTGTATTTCCTTTAACTGGTGGATTATGGATATATAGTTGCTGATCGACAGCTGGAACACAAACCACCAAATACAACAACATAATTCAGATCCAGTCGTCATGACTCCACTCCGGAGGGATTACCCGATCATTCTTACAGTTTCTCATCAAGGGGGTCTCCTGTCTCCGGTACAAAAACACTGCCTGAGGAAGGTTATGTGTATTTTTTTGTCATTAATTTTTTCGGACCACTATTTATTTATTTTGGTGACGATCCGACCTCCATGCTGCTACTCTGGTTCAAACTGCATCCACCAAACATTATGATTTATCTCAACCTCCCCAAAATAACCAAAATCTGACACGGTGTGAGATGTCTTTTTTAGCTGTTCTATCGTCATTTCCTGCGATCTTCTCATGCAGTCAGTCAAAATGAATGAATGAATGGGCGTTCTTTGACTATTTATAGGCAAATATGGGCGTTACGAGTCGATTGTGATTTATAAGGGAAACAGGCGTAGGAAGTGCCGGTACGCACTTCCTCGCCGGTACGCAATGTTTTGTGAATCGGAAAATGGTCGGAAACATTTCTGTACCTATTTTTTTGCTTTGTACTACGTAAGCAACCTTCTCACGTCAATCCTACGCAAGGCGTTTAAAATGAGGCCCATGGTGCGGACCAGAGAAGCGGACTATTAGGTCTGAATGCACCTAAATGAAAACCAAAAAGAAAATTCAGGCAGTAGTCGGACTATAATATATTGATAGTAACCTCCGTTTTAGAAAATGTACAATCTGATTACATCTTTTATTAATGTAACTGAAAGGGAATACAGTTACTTTTTTGTATCCAGATTACCTCATCCCGTTACATGTAATCCGTTACAACCCAAGCTTTTATATTTGTTAATGTCGATCAGCTGATAAGAAAAAGATTCCCAGTCCTATTTGCAAGACCAAGCGCTTATCTATTTATATACATTATAATTATTTTCAATTTGAAAACCTTTTAATTGATCTATTTGCCTGGATTGACTATTCTGTTAACTTGTGACTTTCTGTGTGTTTATGTGTCTAGAGGAGAATATGCGGCTGGTGTTCGCAGATAAGGAACTGGATGAAGATTCAGAGCGGCTGTCTGCATATGGAGTCAAGGACAAGTCCTTCATCTTCATGACATTGAGGGTTCCTGGAGGACTGACCGAATGACATCTGTCACCCTATGCTGCTTCACCATGATTTATGAAGACACTCTTTGCACCTTAGGCCCTGACATTTAATTACAATAGCCGCGTTCACACCGGAGTACTTTTCACCGTACTTTTCGCGTTTAGTTCCGTGAGTACCCCTTATGTCGCGTTCACACCAAAAATCGTACTTAATCTCGGGTACTTTTACCCCCATTTTTAGAGCCCGCTGGGAGAGCGTACTTTTCTGTGGGTGAAAAGTGCCCAAAAGCCCCAGTGCTGATTGGCTGGGCGAATTGCAAACCACGCCCGTACAACAGTGAAAATGTTGTGTGGAGACGCCATTGTTTTTCCTCGCTACACAAACCCAACGCACCAACGGAGCGTTGGGTTGTTTTTGAAAGCAGTTATGGCAAGCATCAAGAAATGATGAGGAGGTGTCGGCGCTTCTGGAGATCTACGCCGAGGACGCGACCCAGGGAATGCTACTGAAGCCAGTTCAGTAGCTTTCACTCGACCTGGGAATCGTGCACAGCCGGCTAAAAATAAAGAAACTACGGCGGATTCAGTGGCCAACGATGACTACCACGACGAAGGTAAAATCAACTACATGCACTGGGGTTTTAATCTGCACAATAATGGTCTCAGATGTACTTTTATTTGCTCAGTAGATCAAGCTAGCCATGCTAGGCTGAATAGGCTAACACCGGCCCCGAGCTAGCTACATCTAGCTAGCTAGATATTCTCGGCCGCTATGAAAACGTTTTGACTTGTGAATAACTGTGCAGTGTTTCTGTAATTTGCTTCACTAACTCATGGCACTAATCGTCTGTTTCAGGCGAGATGGACAACTCTCGGGATTGGAAACAAGCGAGCTTTGCATTCTAGATCACAGCGCTTTGTCGTCCTCCTTACCAGCAACCAAACGCAAAGGTACACACACTGTAACTTTGTCTTGAAAGAACGTTACGCATCGAACTGATGTTCACAATCATGTTTATTTCATAATATTCATCATATTTTATGTTTAACTTGCCTCAACAACATTAAACAAAGTTCAAGCATACATGAAGCACTCTTCAAAAGGAACAATCCTCCGTGTTTGAACCTCTTAAATCGCTGCATAGCCGATTTATTTGGACTGGATTATCCCAGAGAGGCTAAACATTCTTTATAACACAGTTTCAGATTTGTGAAACCTTAATTCTATTTGTGAAAATACAAAAAGAGAGATTTCAGTGCTTTTTCGCATCCTGGCCACATTAGACCAGGTCCTGATCTAAAACCACTATACCTAGACTCATCAAATCTGGACTGGATTATCCCAGAGAGGCTAAACATTCTTTATAACACAGTTTCAGATTTGTGAAACCTTAATTCTATTTGTGAAAATACAAAAAAGGAGATTTCAGTGCTTTTTACATGTATCCACATTAGACCAGGTCCTGATCTAAAACCACTATACCTAGACTCATCAAATCTGGACTGGATTATCCCAGAGGCTAAACATTCTTTATAACACAGTTTCAGATTTGTGAAACCTTAATTCTATTTGTGAAAATACAAAAAAGGGAGATTTCAGTGCTTTTTTACATGTAGACCACATTAGACCAGGTCCTGATCTAAAACCACTATACCTAGACTCATCAAATCTGGACTGGATTATCCCAGAGGCTAAACATTCTTTATAACACAGTTTCAGATTTGTGAAACCTTAATTCTATTTGTGAAAATACAAAAAAACATTCCTAGTATGTTGTAAAACTACATGGCGACTAAACAGATCTTGTATCTTGCTTATTTTCCCCTCTTAGGAAAGCGGACACGGGATGCGAATTTCTTTGACACCGCCCAGGCGTTGGAGGACCGGCGTGCCGTGGTGAAAGAGTCGATGCACGGGGATCAGATGGTGCTGTTCACCAAGGCCCAGGAAACGGAGGACAAGATGCTCACCAGTTCATTTTATATTATTGTTATTACTGTTATTATATAGTCTTGATACAACTGACACTTTATTTTATATTGATAATGTTAATTTACATGTACAACTTCTATTTTATTTACATTAAAAATGTGAACTTCTATTTACTGTTAAACAGATCCTGTAGCTTGCTTATTTCTCCTGACACTTTATCTTTAGTGACCGTAGCATCCTATACATCACATGTAAGTGATTATTCTGATACCATCATGTTTCATCGGTTATAAACTGGCAAAGCTTTATTTGTCATTTATTTATCATCAATGTTGCAACCTTGTGGAGGAATGGCAGGGGCACATACACAAATATGATAATTTATATCATTTTAAATATTATTTGACCTAAAACTAAATGTTTTTATGATTGTCCTCTGAGGAGGACATGGGGATTTGCAAACTTTTAATTCCCCCCCCCATTTTACACAACACAAAATGGAGTCCACTATGGGCCGAAACTAACATGTATGTTTATGGCAGACGGATGCAGTGGGTCTCAGGAAGATAAATAATAACGGTGGGTTTGCTGCTGAGCCTATTTACTGTGCATACAACACACCTGGCACAGTTTATTGTTATTATATTGCCACACTGTACACTATTGTAATGTTGCCTGTCTTGACTGGAAAATAAAAGAGAAACAAAAGCACTGTACAAAAGATCAGCTTTATTGTCAAAATGTTTACAATTTACACGCTGTTCAGATGCCTCATAAAGCTGGGTCGCCGGTAAGGCAGTCCATTCGTCCCTGTACTCATTACTTTCACAAAGGTTATGTAATATGCAACATGCTGCCACCTGGATTGATCTTGTGCAGTCGTTTCTTTTCATCAAGCACCGCCACCTGCCCTTCAGTCTGCCAAAAGCGTTCTCCACCACCACTCGTGCTCGGCTTGTTTTGTTATTGTACGCAAGTTGCTCAGGCTGCATTAACTCAGTTACAAAGCTGTATAACATGAGCACAAACAGCACAACTTCAGTCGACTCCATCTCCATCATGTCTGAGGTCGGAAGGTAAACAACAGACGCCTAATGTACAGCGAGTGGGTGGGCGTCGCAGTATACGCGGGAAGTTTTTCTTCTTCTCTTGTTTTGCAGCGGATTGCAAACAACTTTAAGGTGCATACCGCCACCTACTGTACTCGCCGTGAAGTGGTTTGTGGCCTGCCAGTAAAGCCAAAGCAGAAGAAGAAGAAGTGACGTCAGCGGCTCATTTGCGTAATCTTCCCTCAGGGAAAAGTACTCCGGTGTGAACGCGATCTGTACTAAGTGCCCTGGGGTTAAAAGCGCCGGGGCTCTTAGTGCCGGAACTAAGTACAGGAAAGTACTTGGTGTGAACGCGGCTATAGATCAGTTGTGGTTGTTGTTGTTTGATGGCATGGAAATCTAAATAAAAACTACTCTATTTGAAATGCTTTGTCTCTAATTAAATGTGCAGATATTAGAAAGCATATATTCTAATCTAAAGCCTCCCCTCAGTATGCACAATGATGCCTTCATATATTATACAATACATTATTTTGAGTTTATTTATAACTAATGAACTGAAAAAGCATTTCAATCTTGTAAGTCAATACTACAGACTACTGAAACTTGACATTTAAGTACAATTTGGGTTTTAATAATAAGTGCCGGATTAATGTAGTTGAATAGCAGTATACAAACAAGTAGATTGTACGGTATAAAGTAAAGAAAAAAGGAAATGTCAAGTACATCAACATTGTAAAGTATTTCAGTTAGTTACTTAGTTATATATGTATCATTCCACAGGAATAGGGTCTAGAGTTGAAGGTCTCATTGATGTTAGCATCAGGGCCTGTGATGAATCAGCATGGGTCCAAAGGGTGCTTAAGTGGCCATTTTATAGAAAGGAATATGATCCCATTCCTAAATGCGGTTTTAAACTGTAAGCTCCCTCATAAGATTGATTTAAATCCCCATTAACTTGACTAATTAAATACTATATATGCTGCTAATTTTTTCATACTAGGCTACATAATTTTTTATAGGAACAAAAAAATACCTAAGTAAATTGTAATCTTTTTGTTGTTTTTGGTCTTTTATATAATTTAAATGTATCCGGAATATTTTACATTATGTATTATTTGTGATATATAGCTTTCTACTGTAGATATGTTTATATTTAAAATGGTGCTGTTTATTTTTAGATTTTATGATGTCTATACTTTAATCAATTTGTTATATTTTTAATTCCTAAACACATTGCTGCTCCACAAGAATTTCTCAATTTGGAATCAATAAAGTATCTATCAATCAATCAATCAATCTATCTATCTATCTATCTATATCTATCTATCTATCTATCTATCTATCTAACTAAATAACTCTTAAGTATAGTTAGGGCATCTACTAAGTCAAAAAGGCACAATTGTCTCGTCATTAACTACAACAGAGAATAATCTTTGTTTTACGACTACATCAGTAAAAAGCTATTCAGTTTTCTTGTCGGTCATGTGAGCCATCTGCTTATCAAAACATTTCCGACGCCCCCTGAAAGCAGCATTCCTCCGGTTTATGACAAGTGAAATAGAAAGCATTTGGAGGGGTGTATTCGACTACTTATCTCGTGAGTCGACATTAGGCACAGAGAAGAGATGTCTGCGGAAAGGTCTTGAATGTGTTACAACTGAAGGTAGGATCATATTTGATTTTAGTGTTTGTTTCCAAAACAGGTGCGATTCAATTATTACAATTGAGGGTCCCATTTGCAGCTGGTACAGTGTAATGATACGATCGTCAAAAAGGAATCAACATGGATTTTTATAAATTCGGTTGGCAGTTTATCTCCAACATGCGGAATGTCTGAAGGTAGGCTCATTATGTTCTGCTTTGTGTTCCTCAATGAAACAGGTGTGTTTGATTCATTGTCAACAATTAATTGTTAAATGATTTGCAGCTGGAAGTGTATGAGTCGACTGATATGATCGTCAAAATCAACATGGATGCATTTAAACGAAAACAAAAGGTCTCCAACATGCAGTCCCCTGCTGGTAAGATATTGGCTATGTGCCGTTTGTTTATAGACTTACCATTTACACACATAGTCTAATTTACAATTTCCTCAACAGTCATTAAGTACCATGGCTTGGAAAACCAAGGGTCAACATGTTACCTGAACAGTGTGCTGCAGGTGCTTTTTATGACCAAAGACTTCAGAGAAGCTGTGGAAAGGTTTGTTACAAAGTCCAACTTAATGTTGTATAATGCTTTTAAAATGGATTGAGATTATACAATTCACTTTTGTATCTCTTCACCGATATTTCTTAACTTTGTGCAGGTTCCCCAGTGAAAATACTGGGCATATTGATCTTCAACTTCAATCCCTGTTTGGTGACTTAAAACGTCGTACAGCAAAAACCAAAGACATCACCAAGAAGCTGGGCATCAAAGACGGTACAGTGTAGTAGAGACTCAGAGCCTTTGAAGAAGCCACCTTTGAACCAAACACAGAATTTGAGAAATGTGATCAGTTAAGATTTACATGGCAGTCTGCTAAAATAATAAACTCCACTGAGAGAGAATATCGTCTATATATGGTCCTTTAACCCCTTGTTTTGTCCAAAGAAATACACACTGCTTTCTGCTCTTCCCCACTTAGTGAGTAGACAGCAGGATGCTGCTGAGTACTATGAGAAGATCTTGGGTCTGACCAGTGATGACGCATCAAAGGTAAAGATCATTCATGTTAAAGGGAGTGTGTCTAATGAAAGTTATTTGTTTAGCAGTGTCTGCATTTTGGGCTTCCAGATATTCCACGGACAGCTGACACACAAGACCACATGTTCATCCTGTGATACCAGGACTGATGCTGATGGGGCTTTTTGGCATCTTCCTCTTGCATTGGAGGGTTCCTACAGTCAGAACTTTAGCGTGGTAAGAATCTGACAACCTGCAAACTTTAAAGCACTTTTCTGTTGCCAGGAATGAACCTAATATGCTATTTTCCATCAGATTGTTTTGTGATATATCAAAAACTGTAAACCATTAAGCTGATAAGGAACTCTGTTACAGAGCTGGTTTCAGACACAAATGACACGAGTGCTTGTTATTAGGAGAAAGGCATTGAGGAGTTTTCAGAGCTTCACATTTCAACGGAGAAAACCAGATGTACTGCGACGAGTGTAGAGCCAAGTCTGATGCCACTACTGTGAGTAATGTGTACATGAACTCACATTACATTACACTGGGTTATAACAACATGATAATACATGTTGGGGACCTGTTTATTTTCTTCCAGAAATGTGTAATAAAGCATCATCCGGAGGTTTTGACACTGCTGCTGAAGAGGTTTGAGTTTGACCACTATAACAAGAGATGTGTCAACAACAACTGCACTGTGGAGTTCCCTGCACCCTACAGATACCAGAGGTATGTTTATAGTATATTTTACTTTTTCATCATGACATATTTCATTCCTGATTCTGATGTCTGCCAGTTTTCCACTGGTGATCAGAATCAGACCTATGAACTGTATGCGATGGTGGAACATTCTGGAGATCTCAGAAGTGGACATCACATTGCCACAATCAAATCTGAGCATGATGGGAGATGGTACAGCTTCAATGATAGCTGCGTCAGAGAGGTAAGAGCGATCACTTTAACTTCAATGGTGTCAAGACTTACATATAACGGTCTGAAAAACTAAATTCATCATTTTATGTTTGGTTCTTGTTTTCATCAACAGCTTCACTCCCAGCCATTCCAGTCGGATACATTTGAGAAGTACGTTCTTTTTGTATGGCCACAGGTTGATGCAGAAAACACTCCTTAAGCCTAACTGCAGATTTTTCCCTGCACTCACCCAATTTGTCATATTTCCACCCTTACTGATGGGTAAAATCGTTAAAAAAGCAATTTAATTTCAGATATCAAGTGTATCTCCAAATATCTACAGATATATCCACGCACAGACATTTATCCATACAGACATGCATGCACCAATGCACTCCTCTATATATTTTATTATATATTTATATATTTTCAGTATCTGCCTTTGAAAAAAGGGTGCCCTAACAGCCATACTTTTTCATTTGATATTGACCTGACTTTTCTTCCACATCCCTCTCACTAGATCCAGCAGCGCTTATCTTCTGTTTTACAGAAAAGAGAAAGGTGAGATAGCAAACATGTTCATTATGCTTACTGATGTGCACTGTTCAGATTTCTAACCTAAACTAATTTACACTTTTCTTCCAGTGCCTGCTGCAGGATGCTCTCTACCCAGCTGAGAGGAGAGAGAGAGGGGGAGCAGAAGAGAGCAAAGACGCTAAAAAAAAAAACCTTGGTTCACAAAGAAGTAGTGAGACGAAGATAAGTTCATTCAAAGGGAATGTGAAGCCAGAACAGAAGGAAAACAGAAAAGGAAAAAACTAAACGTTGTGTATTTGTAAACCGTGCAAACAGGCAGACCAGACTTCAGAGTGAGAATGAGACAACAATTCTTTATTTGTTTGTTGTTCAGTGTGATTAAGTGCAACAGAATATAATAACAAGCAGAAGGGAAATGAATAGAAATGTAAAGGCACTATTTCACAGTGTACTCTAATCTCACTGAGACTCAATGATCAGACAATGTTTTTATTTTGCTACAATTCTCTGTCCTATTAGGTTTTGTTTTGAACGTGTTTACTTCTTCAGAGATTTATGAATAGATGGCACTAAGTGTAAAATCTAATGTGATTTCAGAGAAGACATTGTAAGAAAAAGATTTTCACATAAATATAAATCCATGTATCTTTAGTATTTTCTTTTTGTTTGTTTTCCTATTTTACTGTTAATACTCTACTATCTTAAATCAATAACGTCTTTTGCCGACTACAGTTATACACTATTGCTGCAATGCCCTCTGACAAATGTCGTGGATGCTTTTTTCAACCAAACTATTGTAGTCCTTTGTGACATTTGTAGGAGTTGCTGATGATTTTAAAAAATAAAACAAATGTGAAAGACATGCTTGTACATGCACTGTTTTTGTGGAAAGTTTACATGCTATGAGGCTGCAGAGATTCCCTCATATTGTCCCATACAGGCTTATCTTTAAAACAATTTGATAAAATCACAAACAGTGAATAACTCTCTATAACAAATCCCCTCTGGCTGGAAGAGAACTCTCTGCTCCATAGCTTCACTTGATAACTGGACTTAAACTCACACTGTCCATTTTACATTTATATTCAATCTAATAAATAATATTCCATTCCTCACACACTTAATATATATATAATATCCTGCTTTATATTTTTTACTGTAAATGTGTATTTCCACATGTATATTTTCTACCTTTTATGCTATTTTATTTCTATTTGAGATGTTTACATTTTGGAATGTTTATTTCTAGTCTTTTATTTTCTCTAATGAACAATGCCTTGTCTTTTCATGCCGCTGCAACGCAACAATTTCCCAAATTGGAATCAATAAAGTACATCTTATCTTATCTTATCTTATTATAAATCCTTATAACGAACCCTTTGTACCAGGAAATAAATCCCAGCTATATAAATTCTGACTCAATGCTTGTTATTCAGAGAGAGGCTGATCATATCTTATCTAATCAGGTTTATAGTATGTGTAATATACAAGCCTCCTCCACGTGCCCTTAATGACTCTTTCATGTCTTTCATTTTCACTTTTAGTCCGAAGCACATTTAGGAGAATTCACGTGACAGCGATAAGATAAAACAGACACAGTGTAGTATACCAAGTGTTCCATATAAATCACCATGCTGATAGATTGTTAATACAAAAAACCACCTGATTATGAAGAGATTTATACAGTGGTGCATCATGTCTGAGCTGCTTCTTAATATCTTAAGTATGGTGAAAGTATTGTTCTCATCAGATGATATGGCTGCTAGGAATATATTGAACATTTAACCAATAACAATGTTCACCATATGGTGCACCTCTTTTAAAGTTTTTATCTCTATGCAGATGATCAATTATAAAAGTCCATATAAGGCAGGTTTGTAGTATGTGTAATATACAGGTCAAGGTCACATGATCATCTCCTCTATCATCATCAGTACGATCATCCTGCTGACTGCAATTAAAGTGTTAAAGAAAGTAAAACAGCCAAAAATGCCCGTCAAGCTAGCTCAACCACCTAGGCCCAAAATGGACTCACGTTTGAGCAACAATGAGCTGTTGCTTTCTTGTTGGATTCTGATGAAGTTAGCAGGTTGAAATCGACGTGTGGAAATTGAATTCCCAAGTTGAACGCAAGGTTTTGAATTTTGTACATCGACTTGAGCAGACCACACACACACACTCTTCACACACATTTGAGTGACATACCTCCAGTCACTGCGTCCTCTGGCAGGATTCAAACCCAAGTCTCTTTGTTCTGAGGCGGTCTCCCCCACTGGACCGTCTTCATGGCACATAGCTCATAGAACCAGGGAGAAATAAGCAGACACTTCACATGTACACACTTACATACATACTTATCATACCTAACATGTTCATTTCAAAAGTTCACACTGATGTATATTCACAATAACAAGCTGTCCGTCTGGTATATGGACTCCATTCATGCACACATTTGGGGCAGGTTCCTCATAGTTCAGTTGATCAAATCCGTTCCCACCTGACCACAAATAATTGTGGTCAGGTGTGAAGTATTTTATTGTGAAAATCTCTGTCCTTCAATGGCCAATGAAACTGAACCAGGACACCTTTGTTATTAAAAGTGCAGGAAATCTGTCAGATGATTCTCAAACAGCTTTTTAAAGGTTGAAAACACTCTACAATGCCTCAAGGGAGTTTGTTGCTTATTTGGATCCAAAATGAGAGTGAATCACACAGGTCAGAGAGAAGCTGCTGCACTGCCCTCTGCTGTGGGGATTTTGCACCTGATACCTGATGCCACATTCACCATTGGAAAGTACAACCTGTTATCCTTGTCTGGCTGCATGTAGTTATCTAACTTCATGACTTGAGTGAAAAATATGATATGTAAAAAAGATGGTGGTGTAAAATAAAATGAAGGCGAAGCTCTTCTTCAATGGCATTAAAACGATAAAAACGCGGCTGAAGGTTAATCCAATGGTTAATCCAATGTGTCTGTCACTTTGAAAAAATTATTTATAATCCATAATTCCATTTTTATGTAAAAATCTGAGAATAAAAGTTAGCTGCTAATGGTAGCCACCAGAGTTATCGCAGCTTCCGGTTTTGGCTACGCATCACTCTCACTCCTTATTTGGTAACCTGTGTGTGTATGTGGGAGTTCCCTCGATTCCATTGGCTCTAGTGGTTAAAAAGAGGTGTCAATCATCAAAATCGACCAAGGAGGGCAAGAGATATGGAAAATCCACCAAATGACCCCAGAAGTGTTTTTTTTTTGCTAAATCTCTCTATAAAGGTCAAATTTCACTTGTTTTGCATCAATCTTGATACAGGTTACTTATTATATGTTGTAGTTTGGATTCCTAAAGCTTTTAGTCTACCATCCCATCATTCAAGGGTGGTTTTTACTATAAGTAAAAAATATTTTTTGGACGGACACTATAATTTACAGTTCTTTACTATGTTTAATCTGAATTTTCTTTAAAATAAAAAACATCTATATGATTCTGACTTTTCTACATCCAACTCAAAGGTTTATCATTACTTTGAGAAAAAAGATTATTAATTTTCCCCTTTTAGAAGTGTAGTTATGGCAATTTGTTCTGGAAATGTCATTTTCGAGCCTGAGACCTGAAAAACAGGCTCGGGGCTTAACAGTAAATGTCTTACCTTTTATAGAAATAATTGTATGTTTTAGTGCCAACATTTGCGCATAATAAAGCTCTTATTTTGAAGGAAGTAAAGGTCCAAGGAACAGTTTAAACACATGAATAACGACGGATAAACGAGCAAATAATAACCAGTTATTTTGGTTGTTTAGCCAACACATTCTCACTCCCAACTCGGCCTGTGTTAACGTTATGTCAGGATCCCTTGGCGTCACTATCAAACGCAGTGGGGGGCCCTTTAGCGTCAATATTCAACTATCAGGGATTGACTTGCATAGAGCTCCCTGAACTTTGGTAATAGACGAGTTGGGATTGCGGAGAAATGCTCTCCGCAGATGCATTCTCACAGCGTTTATCAACCTTTTTCTTACTCAATATCAAGCCACACTTATGGTTTTTACTTCTTTATTTTAATTGAATAATGTCGGACTTTTGTTGCTGTCAGTTAGGGGGAGAGTAGGGGCTCAGAATACTGAAATCTGTATTGTTTCATCGTTTTTTCCTTCTAATTTTGTATTATTTTCTAAACCACACACATCCTTGTGTTTATTTATTTATTTGATTATATCGGACTTTTGGAGGCCGTCAGGACCGAGGGTCGGAGCAGCTCATTCGAACACAGGACGCTGTATTTTCAAATAAGAGTTCATTTTAATATTATGTTTGATAATATATTTTTTATTAACTAGACCACTGGGTCATGTTAAGACCATCTTTTCTGTCGGTTTGGTGTTACAAATATAAAAACAATATATGTGTGGATAACAAAATACATCCATCATAAACTAAACTGGAAACAGCAGTATATTTTATTGTGTTAACACTGTAAACTTGACAGTTTTTTAACCCGCCTAGTGGTTAAAGCACGTTATTGAATTATTTTGTTGATATGTTATATTTGATGAACGGGTGGACCCGTTCGAATCCAGTTTTGGATAGTCTGCCGTGGTTGCATCCCATTTCAAAGCGCTGTTTGATGCTCGGCGTAACCCTCGGCGCACTGCCACTCACAGAGCTTGAGGACTAATCACAGGGTTTGTCAAGCAAAGCGGAGAGAATACTTACTTCCGGGTGTAAAATTCTCTAAAGCAACTACTATGAGCTGCTCCGACTGTCGGTCCTGACGGACTCCAAAAGTCCAACATTATACAATCAAACAAATAAATAAACACAAGGATAATTGTGTCTTATTGTTGAGTAAATAACAGTGTGTGATTTAGAAAGAATACAAAATTAGAAGGAAAAAACGATGAACAATACAGATTTCGGTATTCTGAGCCCCAACTCTCCCCCTAACTGACGGCAACAAAAGTCCTACATTATACAAATAAAATAAAGAAGTAAAAACAATAAGTGTGGCTTGATATTGAGTTAGAAAAAGGTTGATGAACGCTGTGAGAATGGATTTGCCGAGAGCATTTCTCCGCGATCTCAACTCGTCTACTACATATGTTCAGGGAGCTCTATAGAAGTCTATGGACATCCCCAAAAGTTGAAATTCAACGCTAAAAGGCCCCCCCTTGCATTGGAAAGTGACGACAGGGACCCTGACATAACGTCAACATAGGCCGAGATGGGAGTGAGAATGTGTTGTACAAACAGGGCTGCCTGGGGAAATGGTACTAATTACCGCAACAGCGGTAATTAAAGTTTAAAAGTCTCAAAAATGCTACTGGATGAATGTGAAGTATTTTGTTAACCTGTTAAGCACCAAGCCTGTTTTTCATGTTTCAGGCTCGAAAATGACATGCCCGAAACAAATGACTACAACTTAACTTCTAATGAAGCTCAGCGCAAGTTCAACCAGGAAGACCGTCTTTACTCATTCACGTATTTCTATTCCCATGTTACTACTCTCTCTCCTCTCAATAAGTGACCGGGGGCGTCACTCTTCAGCTTAACCAATCACTTCGCTCTATTCCCAAGAGCCTATCATAGCGCTCTGTCAAACCTTTTAAGTCTGCTCTTCCCCCTCTGACAGCTGTCATTTCAGGTGACTCTACGTAGTTGGTAGTCGCAACAAACCTTCTAAGTAAAGCGCTTCTAAAAAGTAAAACTCAACATGTCCAGTTCGGACTTCTCTGAGAACGATCCCTTTCAGGAGGATCCCGATCCTGGCCCCGACATGCTGGCTGACACAGCTTCTACTTCCTCAAGCTACCGGCGCGCTTGCTTGCCCGCAGCGGCGCAGCTTCACGGACAGCAGAGGCAGAGCTCCTCACCTCTCAACTTCAGCAGCAGGGCATCGTACCAGCACCAGGTCTCCCTCTCTCCCAGCTTCGTGAGCTCTCGGACCAAGTCCCACTCGTCGCTCCCCAGCCCATGCCAGCAGCTCCAGCCGGCCTCTCTGACAGACCAGGGCGCGGCGCGGCGCGGGGCGTAAAAGAACAAGAAAGTCGAGCCCTCCAGCAGCTCCTCCCTCAAAGAAGACAACTCCTTCCCAGCCTCGCCCCATCGCTGACCAGCCCGTAAGCACTTTCAACCAGCCCTACATGGATAACAGCTTGGCCAACACCCTGCAATCCCTGGCCGATTCCATGCAGAGAATCGACACTCGCCTCCAGTCCCTGGAAAGGGTTTCAGCCGAAGCCTCCACTTCAGCAACCACCAGGGCCGTACTTTCTGCCATGGCGCAGCCAGTGCTCACGCCGGGTCAGGCCCTTTCAGTCCCACACACGATGTCTCCCCTCATTCTCTGGCTTCTGCCATCCCACCCCCTCCTTCAGGTAGGCCTTACATCCCCCAAGCTGCTAATATTTCCCCCCGGCTCAGGGCAAAAATACTTCAAGGGCAGGATATTAACCTGGTCAGCCTTATCCTACCTTCCCCGAGTGTGACAAATCCATCGCCACCGGGGAAACATCACAGCAGTTTTCAAATCATCACCCCCGTCTCAACAGAGACCTTTCCATAGGCCAGTTCCTGGTTGCATTCGGCATATATCGTGAAGTAATATGCTCAGTCTACCCGGGAAGGAGGCAAGAACTAGACGCTTATCTGGGTCTGATCGGCGATCTTAATCTCAAATACGGGAAAAGTGTGTTCTACGCTTATCACAAGAGCTTTTCAAGCAAAGCCGCCCTTCACATAGCTCACTCAAACATCTCTGGACTGGTCCATGCTGGACACCGAGCTGCTCGTGATGACTACAGGCGGCCACCAAGTCATCTCATGCAACAGCTGCGGGACCCCGGGCCACCTCTCCCCTTTCTGCCCTTCAGTGCCTCTCTCTGCCTTCAAAGCCCCTTCTGCGTTTCAAGCCCCAAATGACAGACAAGGCCGTCAGGTGCAGCGCTGGCGTGAGATGCAGATCTGCAATAATTTCAATGAGAATGTCTGCACTTACTCAGCCTGTTCTTTTCTCCACATCTGCAGTTTCTGCAAGGACTCGCACCCGAGGTCTGTGTGCCCCAGGCGCGGCGGCCGTCCCAAGATCCCTGCCCTGCTTCAGAAACCTCCTGGCGGGAAAACCTTCTGAACATTCACCCCTCCACTCCAATTAACATAACACACTTAGCAGCCGTCCTATCTACTCACCCAGATCCCGTGTTCGTTGACTATCTCCTCTCAGGGCTTTCCCAAGGCTTCAGGGTAGGGGTCCTCTCTTCCCCCACTGTGACCTTCGTTGCAAAAAACCTGCAGTCTGCCCTCAAAGAACCCGCAGTTGTTTCTCAGCTCATAGAGAAAGAACTCAGCAAAGGGTATATCATCGGTCCTTTTCACTCATCTCCATTCTCAGTGTTTCGCACCAGCCCAATAGGAGTAGCCACTCGCAAATACTCAGAGAAAAAAAGGCTAATTTATGATCTGTCTGCACCCGCTCAGGCCCCTTTTCCAGCGTCAATAGCCTCATCCCATCAGAGCCATTCTCCCTTCACTACGCCTCGGTCGACAACGCTATTAAGTTAATTAAATTCGCCGGCCAAGGAGCCTGGCTCTCCAAAGCAGACATCACCGATGCCTTCAAAATCATTCCCATTCATCCGTCCCAGTGGAACATGTTCGGCATCAGGTGGGAGTCCAAGCTCTACTTCGCCGTCCGCCTCACTTTCGGGTGCAGAAGTAGCCCATGCATTTTCAATTCCTTCTCCGAGGCTCTTTGTTGGATCCTGCTGAACGTTGTCAGAATCCCATCCGTTCTTCACCTGCTGGATGATTTCTCCTCATAGATCCCCCATGGGACAACTCAGGCGCTTCACTGCTTAAACTGAAACACTGTTTCCAAGAGCTAGGCGTCCCCCTATCCAAGGAGAAAACCATAGGCCCCGACACAAGTTTGGAGTTTCTGGGCATCACTCTCAACTCCATAGAGATGAAAGCGTCTCTCCCTAATGACAAACTGCAGCGCATACGCACATCACTAAGTCCTACTGTGCGCAACACATCATCACTAAACAGCAGCTGCTCTCCCTCCTCGGGCACCTCATTTCGCCATGCGCGTCATCCCACAGGGACGCTCATTCATCTCCCGCCTCCTGGACGCAGCATCAGCTGTTAAAAACCTCACGATCATGTTCCCTTAGACGAAGGATGCCGCTCAGACCTACGCTTCTGGTCCCTCCTGCTCGACCAATGGAACGGTGTCACTTTTTCTACAATGACATAGTGCACTCCTCAGACTCAATGAGGCTCTTCACGGATGCCGCCCCATCCGCTGGTTTTGGGGGTTTCTTTCAGGGAGAGTGGTTCGCAGGTCCCTGGCCCCTCTCCTTCCCTAATCATGCCACATCCTCTGCCCTGCACGAGATCTACCCAATTGCAGTAGCTTGCTATGTGTGGGGCCACCTCTGGCTCCGGAAACGCATTTCAGTGTATGCGATAACCAAGCAGTGGTCGGGATCATTAATAAAGCGCGCTCTCCATGCCCGACATTATGCCATTCATGAGAAGCATCACGTGGTCCTCCATCACCCACAACTTCATTATCTCAGCCCGTCATGTTCCCGGCCACCTCAACGTAATCGCTGACTCCCTCTCTCGCTTTCACTTTCAGACATTCCGGAACCTCTGCCCAAAGCCAGGCTGCAACCTGTCGGGATTCCCCTCTTCATCTCCTCTCCCTCTTCTAAACACAAGCCCCTTAGTTAGGCATCTCGAGTCCGCCAGGTTTCTCATGAGGAAGGGCTTAGCCGCTTCCACTCTCAAAACGTATGATTTCGCCTGGAGAACCTTCGCCATGTTTTGCTTTTCGTTAGGCATCCCCCTCAAACCCGTTCTCATCCACACTGTGTGCGCCTTCATGAGCTACTGCTTCACCGACCGTCACCTTAAACCCCAATACATTCGGGGTTTGGTAGCCGGGGTTCAGTTCAACGTTCGATGCTATGATCCCAGTTTTCCTAGTTTATTTTCTAACCAGGCAGTTAAGCTCATTCTCAAAGGATTACTAAAGCTTCCCCTCCTGTCTTAGACCGCAGATTACCTATTACCCTCTCCATTCTGCGCCTTATGCTCTCCAAACTCAGAGAAGGAATATTTTCTCCTTATATAGACGCACTACTCGATGCTCTATTTCTTTTAGCGTTTTACGCTTTCCTTAGGCCCGGCGAATTCTCCACAGCTTCCCTCTCGTTCGACCCCCATCGAGACATCTGTTTTTCCGATTTGTCTTTTTATGCGAGTCACTACAGCCTAAGCCTTAAGCACTCCAAGTGCGGAGGCGCTTTCTCCGTCATTGCGGCTCGCATCGATTCCCCGTTTTGCCCCCACAAATCTATGATCAATTACCTGCGCTTCAGATCTTCCTCTAGCCCCCTCTCACCATTATTTCTCACTTCAAGGAATATTCCCCTGTCACAATCTCGGTTCAAATACTACTTAAAGCAAGTAGTCATCAAATGTGGATTATCACCCCAATTATATTCGGGGCACTCTTTTAGAATAGGCGCAGCTACTTCTGCGGCTAATCAAGGCATATCATCCTCATCCCTGCAACAACTCGGGCGGTGATCCTCTGCTGCCTTCACCTCCTACATCCGCCCCGACATCAGTTTGGTCGTGCTTTTTACAGTATTACGGCTTCCACAGATGACATTTTTTTATGGATTTTTTGTCAAAGCACTTAAGATATTCATTGCTATCGGGATGTTAAGAGCATTCCATGGAATATAACAAAAAGTGTATCTCGAGCCGGTTCTCAAACTTACCTACCCCACCTTTAAGTAACGGCGTAAGGATTTCTGAGAATAAACATTTCTGTTGAGTATTTTGTTTGCCTTTTTGAGCACCACAGACGGAATGGCACCACAAACATAGGTAGACAAATTTGGCTGATATCACCAACACTAAAACTAAATCTAGATAATTAATAGCACTCAAAAGACATATTGGAAACTAGAACTGCACATTTTCCAACTCACCCTTCTTGTACATGAGGAGGTAAGCTGTACAGGACCTCAGGGAGTCATTTTCAGCCCCAAAGAGTGGTGGTTGAACCTGTGTGATTCAAAAACAATTACAGTAAATATTGTACTGTTTAACTGAGCATAGATATGTGAAACCTGCATATAGAGAAACTAGCCTCCTTACCATGTTAACAATGTTGTCATTAAAGTGATACCACGTGTCCGTTTCAATAGATTTGATGTGCGCAGTGTAATGACCCCCTGTTAGATTCCCAAAGTGGTTCACCAAAGCGTAGGCTGGGGATCACTAACGGTAAGTTTCACTGTAGGAGCTCGAGTGTTAAAATCCTGCAGACCCTCGAGCCTGGTACCAACTCTGCATATGTTAATAATTATATTTTCTGTCCTTAAAAATACTTTCAGTATATGAGCAACGCGATGCTGCTGAGTATTTTGAGAAGATCCTGTGTATGACCAGTCCGGATGCAGCCCAGGTACGGATAACATATGAAATCATTTGTATATCTAATTATATTATTATATTAGTTATAGATGTATATTTATACACCATACTCTACCTGCTGCTACATGCTTATATATTTTTTAATTCTTAGACTAGTTTTTGATATTATATTTTTGTTTGTATGTATAGTTTTTTTAATATCTAGGTGTGGAGAGTTGAGCCTAGGAATTTCATTGTACAGTGCAACCGCCCGGTATAATGTTCATGCAGTTTTTAACACTTTTATTTCATCAAAGTGGAGCTCATTATTAACGATTTAATAAAGCGGCTCATTATTTTAATGTGGATTAATCTGCAGTTTTGTTCTTGATCAATTCACTAATTGTTTGGTTTGTAAACTGTTATTAAGTGGTCAGAAAGGTGCAACATTATTGCTTTTTAAAATATTGGGACCTTGGACTTTTAACAGTTTTTGTTTTGTTAGCAGAATCTTAATTTTTGAAGTTACTTGTAGGAGATGTATTGCAGTATAACGTACACAATTTAGTTCGATTCCACTGCTATTTGATTCTTAAAAAGCTACATTTCAGTGTAATATTAGCAGCAATATAACCCTTAGCAGTCTCTAAGTCTAAATACCAAGTTTCACAGCAGTTTTGAACCTGTGATGTGTCTTTGTGTCTAGATATTCAAAGGGGAGCTGAATCACATCACAAAATGCCTGAAGTGCAAAGAGAGGAACCAGTCCAGGAGCTTTTTTTGGGTTCTGCCACTTGCAATAGAAGACTTGCGTGGTCACATCTACAGCGTGGTACTGTGTTTTCCTTTCATGAGAATAAGCGTTGTGTATTTATTCCAATGCAGGCAGGTTGAATACATGTACCATGTTTACAGGAGAAAGGGTTAAAGGCATTCTTCAAGGGGGAAAAATGCAGCGGGGACGACACGATGTACTGCGACCGGTGCAATGAAAAGCAAGACGCAGTGTTGGTGGGTATTTAAAATCATCAGATACTAATGAATTAAAAAAGATTGTGTAGATCCGAATAAATATATGACCTTATAATGTCTAATACATCGCCAAGCATCTCCACTGCTCCCCATTAAACAGTGTTCAACCTCATACCTGAACCCTGATTTAGATTCTCTGAAGTCACTAATATGTTAAGCGACTTTGCAACTCTTGTGTTCATGCGTGATGTTTTCATTATCTGTTCTAGAAATGTGAGATAACAAAAAATCCAGAGATTTTGACCCTCCTGTTGAAGAGATTCAGCTTTGACTACAAGCTCAGGTGTTACGTTAAGCTCCAGTGCAACGTGGATGTCCCGAAATCTCTGTTCATCGGGGTATGTTTTCCTATATATGTCTTGATTTCAGCAGCAGATTCTTTGATTTCTTAAACGTGTTGATTTGCTTAATTTCCCTTTTTGCAGAAATGCAAATATGACCTCTACGCTTTAGTGAACCACTTTGGGAATCTAACAGGGGGTCATTACACTGCGCACATCAAATCTATTGAAACGGACACGTGGTATCACTTTAATGACAACATTGTTAACATGGTAAGGAGGCTAGTTTCTCTATATGCAGGTTTCACATATCTATGCTCAGTTAAACAGTACACATTTACTGTAATTGTTTTTGAATCACACAGGTTCAACCACCACTCTTTGGGGCTTCAAATCACTCCCTGAGGTCCTGTACAGCTTACCTCCTCATGTACAAGAAGGGTGAGTTGGAAAATGTGCAGTTCTAGTTTCCAATATGTCTTTTGAGTGCTATTAATTATCTAGATTTAGTTTTAGTGTTGGTGATATCAGCCAAATTTGTCTACCTATGTTTGAATAAAATGCAACTAGATGTCACTCCGCCTGTGGTGCTCATAAAGGCAAACAAAATACTCAACAGAAATATTTATTCTCAGAAATCCTTACGCCGTTACTTAAGGAGCCAGGAACTAGGAAAAAAACCTCTTTCCTTGAGTAGATGAACGCGTACTTCTGCGCGGTGATATGTTAAGTGGGTGTTTGGTAGTTAGTAAATAGTTCCTGAAAGCTGCTCACGACAAAGTCTGTTGATTATTTGAGTAACTAGGTTAGGATTTTGGAAAGAGACATTCCTGTCAAGTTTTTAAAATTATTTGTATCACTTTGAGCACCACAAGTTGAGTGCCATCCAGTTCCATTCAAGAGTAAGCAGACATCCCCATACCTCCAAAAACCTGCAAAAAAAGCTAAGTCTAAACACTGTCCCTTTAAGTCCAAGATGATAAGGCCTAATTCAATAATAACCTTTCTTATTTCTTAAAGTGAGCAGACATCCTGAACAAAATGATGAGAGCGAGGATGATTTCCTTTCACATTCAGGAGTCGATGCTGAAGGAAGACAAGACGAGACAGAGAGAGGAGAGCTTCCTGTTCCTCATCATCAACTCAATGATGGAAGCTGCTATGGAGGGGGAAACCTGAAGCTCCTGAATGCACCTTGTGTGAAGCCAGGCACCAAAGACTCTGGAGCAGATGGAGACTGTTTGCAATCACACAAGTCAGATTTTCCAACGCTACAAAAGAGTCACGAGATCAGACAGCAGCTTGATAGGAACTCAGAGCAGCCCATGCAGCTTTTACACACCAGAGGGAAACACTCAGAACATTTGGGAACACACGAGATAAACCATGTGTTAGAGCAATCCACAAAGAAAAGACTGGAGGTGAATGAGACTGTCTGGGGAACACAGAAAACTAAAGAAGCCTTAGAAATAGAGTCAAACATGTGGAAGCAGAAGAACATTTGTGTAGTTCTGATGTAAAGTCACTTCCTGTTTCCTATTCTTCTCTTCACTTACAAACTTGAAAGGACACAGCCGATAAAGTTTCCATGCAGCCATCCATTAAGTGTAACAACTCTCCAAAACTATGCAGAAAATCCAACAATTCGATGAAAGACGGAGAGACCATGCAACATGTTGTGACTGCAGACTGCACTCAAACTGTGAGCAAAGGAGGGAAAAGTCCTGAAGATAGAGGACAGTCTGCAAAGAGCAGGGACAGAGACAAAAGAGCGCCATGGAAGTGATGAAATGACAGGGATAATATCTGTATCTTTGTCATAAGTGGCTTGGATTTTTTTATATTTTGATATGTTAATGCTTTTTAAATAGAGCATTTATAATAAACTTTTAATACAAGGCTTTTTTTTTTTACGTGAATGCAGTCAAAGAGATTTCTAACTAGAATACAGAGACAATGCATGAGCATTGAAAGGCGGTGCGTGTACCTTTAAGATAAGAACGAAACTGAAAGTATTTATTCAGATAGTCGGTGTCGGTAATCTGCAACCAAATACAGTAAAGGAACCCAAACAGCAACACCGCAGAAATGGTTGTGGACATCTTCATTAGAGGCCTGGATGGTAAGATATATAATGTATGTGGACGAGGGCACCACAGTGCTGGATCTGAAACACAAGATTCAACATCACGAGGGAATTCCAGGTATGATCACTATTGAAATAGCCACTGTGACGCAGATTATATCCTGGATCTATATGCTTAAACCATAAAGTTAAAATGTAACCATGTTCCGTGTGATTAACGTGTTTTGCCATTTGATGGTAGGCGTCAGAATGTAGTGGGCACTACAGGACCTTTGTTTTTTGGGTTTTTGAAATAACATGCACATCAGAACATTTATAAGCTGTTAATTATAACCGAGAAGTCAGGTGTGTGTTTAGGTCAGTATGTTATACTGTAACAGTCACATTTTCAGCAGTTTTACAGTTTTTACAAAAACGTTGACATCCTGTGACAGAGGCTGCTCACGTATTGGTTGCATTCACATGCTGCAGGGTTTCAATGAGTGAATGGCGTTTCGTGCTATAGAAGATGTTTAAGAAACCCCAATATTCATTTATAGATCAATGCAGAACGATATATTGACTTTCCTGTTTTGCTGATTTTGTCTGGAGAGTGTTAATTGACAATATATAACCTTCAAAACCATCTACCACCGTGCACCTCGGTAGATGTGAACGAGGAATTGTTAACCAGCAGTTCCATTAAAAACATTAAAAACTACAATATTTGCTTTATAAAATAGAGAGGAGCAGATATAGAAAGTGGCATGATAAAGAAATACAATAGAGAAGACTCAAGTATAGTAGCCTACAAGTTCCCTAAGTTTGGACTTTGGAGTACATTTAGATAAATGTTCATTCCACCAGGAATTAGTAGGACTGCAACTTAAAATTACCTTCTAAGACATATATCTTCTATAGAAATGTTGTTAGTGCCTGATTTTGACCCCCTTTCTTTGTACGCGTGTGTTCCTGTATGTCCATGTTTTAGAGTCACGACTGAGACTGATCTTCGAAAGCAAGCAACTGGAGGACGACTTTCTACTATCACACTACGAATTCAAAATAAAGCAACAATTCACACGATGTTAAGATGTCCAGGTGGAGGTCGGCCTGGGGGCCCGGAAGATCCTGGAATGGGGGACAAGGATGGGAAAAACAGAAGTATGGAATTGCGCTTTGACTTTTAAAACCTTCCCTGGACAGAACTGTTTCCTGGAGAGATTTCAATAACACACCATGGCTTCACACAAGTGCCCAAACGATGATCCCATATCACACTCTGCTGGGATTTTAGTGTAAAACCAATATTGGATCAATCATTTAATTTCATATGTCTTGTTATGCGCCTGCTCTGTGTGTGGACTGGTTAAAGTGTTTGAACAGGGAAAGTTAATGGATGTGTCTCGCACCTTGATTTTTTTAGTCAACTTTCAGGGAGTGGCTTGAAGTGCAAATCACTGTCATCTCTACCAGTCCACTTCCTGTAGCACAAGTGTTAATGCTAACCTTGTTTTACGTATTGTGCATCCAGGGAGCTGTTTCATGATATAAATCAGGGGTACTCAAATACAAATCTTAAAGGTCCAAAAAATGGTTTCAATAAGACAAAGGTCCGTTATTACGGTCATTCAACTTTTAAACATTGCAACAAGATTCTTAACACGAGGTTGCAAAAACAAAAATAATCTGTATGCAGCAGTTTTCATTGTTATTGTGTCTGTGCTTGATCCCTCAGAGTCGCAGTGTGAGCTGCACAGTTATGAATAAAGGCAGCTGCACCCTCTTTCATTCAGCATTCCCATTATTGCTTTATAAATGTCTTGCCCCCCTTGTGTGTCCACTGAGGTTCGTCAGGCCCAACACATCTTCAACAAACTCCCCCTTTGCCTCATCATAAAAACTCACAAACACCAGCAACTGAGCATTGTCAGTGGTGTCAGTGGACTCATCCACAGCTAAGGAAATGCACTGTGCATTTTTTATTCCATCACAAAGCTGATAAATCAAATCACCAGCCAGTATTTATGTTCTTCTGGTTGCTGTGGAATCTGAGAGGGGGATTTGCTTGATTTGACCTGTTATTTCCTCTTTTTGTTTGCCTTCAAACATGGTCTCCATCACTTCAGTCATGCATTATTTTATACTTCAGTTATTATCCAGTGTAATGTCCTTACCTACTGGCCTAGTTAAATCAAAGTGGTTACTTTTTTTTGGCTGGGCAGTGTAGTTTTACACACGTCTTATTTGACTTTCTCAGGACTTAAAACTGTTTTTTGGGGCAGACCCCCACAAAGAAAAATATATATTTACACACGTAAGGTCATCATCTTAACAGTGTTGTATGCTCATCCGTGAGCAGAGCATCAAGTTGACATGTCTATTACAGCTGAATGCGGCGATTACCATTTTGTTCAGCAAAACGCCTCACAAACTTATTAAGATCAACAGCTTTAGTGCGTTTTGATTAAATGCTGAGTACAGCCAAACTTGATAGTCTCTTCTCTGTCATTGTAGACTGCAAATACCTCATTCCTTCAGTACTTGAGTTCGAATGCTTCTCGTTTTGGGCCGTACGGTTCAATTGAAATCAGGGCCGGGGAGGGGTTACAAGACGTGCATCTTGTGCTGCATTCACTTGCACTCGGACATTAGAGACTTTCTCTCTCATATGTCCGATGAGCCACAACTTTTCTTTCAAAACAAAGCTGCCAACTGGGGTGGCAGCTGGGGTGGCAAGGCCTATTTTTAGGGTACCAGTTGCCACCCCGGTAGGTGAAACTAGGCTACTAGCTACAGTACAGATGCAACTAGATGAGCTGTTAACTCTCGCTCTGACTTTTTTTTTTTAAACACACACGCATTTTTCCCACCCGCATTCCGCGAAGACCCGCCCTACTGTGCCTCTGATTCGCAGACTGTTTGGGGGAAAAAACGCTGACGGGATGCTGAATGTGATTGGACCAAAGCGTTGACAGACACACACAGACAGTGGAACAGTCGTACATGCAGAGTGCTGTTTGCAGTGGACATAGCGGAGAATTTTGACTCGTTGCGTTATGGCGATGTCTCGCAGATAACACAGATAATACAGATAATACATATGAAAAGTATAATTTGCTCAGAGTCCAGAGACAGTTGTGGTTCGGTCCGGATCCGGACCGGAGTCCGGACTTTGAGGATGCCTGATATAAATCAATGATCACACATGAAAAGTGTTGACAGTTGTCAAAAGACTACATTTGTTTTATTATGTGTCATTATTTGTTTTTATTTAACCATTGTTTAACCCAGTCCAACATAAATGTATTCACTAATGTGCAGCTGTTTGACATCCAATATAAAATCTACACTGACTAAGAAAAGCCTGATTCAGTGATGCAGTGGTTAATGATGAAGGAAGCAGCCTTCAGTGGCAACATGTCAAATAATGCATTTTAAAACATTGTGCAAAAACAGATGTGTTTTATGCTCACAATATAAATGAACAAATACACTTTTATTATAGTAAACCTGGTTTCTTTGATGAATGTATACTACAGGGTAGATAAGGCTACACTATTGTGCTGCATCTTAACATGTTAGTATATGTTGCCTTACAGATACATGCAGTAGAATAGCAGATAAATAGACAAAAGACCAATACTTGCCTCTGAAATATAGTAGAGGAAAATAGGCTCTATAGAACATGTCAAAATGTTGCTTGAGTACTTTACTCATTGTACTACTTAGTTTGTAGTAGCTTATTATTTATTTGATGCCTACATCAGTAAAGAGCTGTTCAATTTCCCTGCCTGTTATGTAAACTGAAAAAACAAGTTTCACAAAACTGTATTAGGTTAGTTGAAAGCAATTTAGTTTAATAGGATCAACTTAATGTTATCGCTTTCAACTAACCTAATACAGTTTTGTGAAACGTATTCACATAATGCATTTAATTAAAGTCAACGGTTCAGTTTGTTCAGTGTAGAAAAAATGGTCGACAAGTTTTCTCCAACATGTGGTTCTCTCATGTTAAGATACAGGCTGGTTGCAGTTGGTTTATTCTCCACAGACATTACATGTACGTGTGTGGTGAGTGCAGTCATTGAACGCATCTCCAGGCCTGACTCCTCCTCCAACCAATTCCCTAATTAGGGACTGATAAAATAAGTCACCTGTTGGACCTTTCCTCATCCCTTTGCCTCTGTCGGGGTTGGTGTTACAGTTGTGAGCCATGTGTTGGTACGCCTTTGTTGTCCTGCCTGCTTCATCCATTTTTAGCTTTCTCGTAAATTGTTACACTAAGTATTTTAAAATCTACTGAGATTTTGTTTAACTTTGTTTCAGTAATTTCTTTTCCTCAGTGGAGTTGAGTGCCAGCTTGTCTCCCCTCAATGTTTGCTGTGACTGCACCTGTGGTGAGTATACGTAAGTTTAAATGAGTTTTAAGTAAAGCTAATTTTGTGGTAAAGACTTCTTTTCAAACCAATATTTATGGTATGTTGGTACTGGACAATTGTTAAAATCTTTGAGCAATCATTTCTTTCAAGTTTCTTATGATGGTTAAATAGTAAAAATACATTTATTTGTGAACGTGTCTTTATTGTGAACTCAAGCTTTTTGGTAGCCGATATATCATTTCTCTGTTACACCTATTTCCTGGGGTGCAAGAGTTGTCGGTATTCTATCTCTTGTAACCGTTAAATATAATATAATATTTTGTCGCCACATGCTTTTCCTAATTCGCAATTTATTCCCAACATAAGCACCCAAAATCCAACTTCATGCCGTATAATGGATTTTAAATGTTTTGAGGGGATATAGAGTGGTTTCTGTTTCTTAACTCTTTGCAGGCACACCTGATATAATCCTGGCAATGAGTGTATTGATCTTCAACTTGATTCCTTCTTTGGTGACTTCAAAAGATATTCAGCATAAACCGATAACATCACAAAAAAGCTGGGTGTGTGGTAGCATGCAGAGCCTTTGACGAGGTTACCTGATGACCAAACTACTATTTCTACTATCTAACATAAACTCTGCTGACTGCATACGTCAATACGGTAATCTTACCCTTTATTTTCTGAAGTAAATGCACTGATTTCTGCTCTTCCCCCTCAGTGAATGGTCGGCAGGATCAGTAGAATACCTAAAGTTTTACCTTTGACCAGTCATGATGCATCAGAGGTAAAGATAATTCATATTGAAGAGATGTAATGTTATGTTTAGAAGCTATTACCTGACATCTGTTAAGGAAGAGTACAATGGAGGCAATGCCAGGCAGAGGGATTACGTAACCGGGTATGATGAGGAAAGGATGTGATTGAATTCTAACATTTAAACACCTACATTTTTTAAATATGACTTTTGGTCAATTTCTGCTGCGACTTTGTTGGATCGTTACCTTTTTTTCCAAATTCAAAACTTGTCACCAGTCAGTATTATTTGAAGATGAACCTCTAGGGACGCTACAGCTCCTCCTGTGCATGCTTGACTGTCAGGTTATTCAGGTGCAAAGCTTTTTCCAACTCTGTCTAGGATGCAGGAAATGATTTCAGAAGAGCTGTTTAACATCAAATATAAGTTCTGCATTGAAAGGAAACATTTATTTAGTCATTTCCAGAGGTGGGAGAAGTACTCTGATCGTGTACTTGATTAAAAGTAGAAGTACCAGAGAGTAGGAATGCAGTAACAAGTAAAAGTGCTTCATTCAAAATGTTACTCAAGTAAAAGTATTAGCATCAAATATACTTAAAGTACCAGAAGTAAAAGTACTCATTATGCAGATTGGTCCATTTCAGAATAATATATATATATGTTTTGATTATAATGATTAATCATTAAAGTGTCATCAAAGCTGGTAAAGGTGCCACGAGTTTGAATGACTTTGTATGCAACTAGAGTGTGAATTTACTCCAGGTGGAACTAAAGTCTGATTTAAGTGTTGATTATATTTCCCATCATTAATCCAGATCTGTAAAGTAACTAAAGATATCTAAAAAAAAAATGGAAATACTCAAGTAAAGTACCTCAAAGTATCTCAAAATTGTACTTAAATAGGACAGTACTTGAGTAAATCTACTTTACACCACTGGTTATTCGGTTATCAATGAACAACTATAAGTGAACTGAGGTGAATGGGCAGAAGCAGCATTCAGTGGCAACACAAATAGTGCACGATACAACATTGTTAGAAAACAAATGATTTTAATGCTCACATTATATATTTACAAATAAGTCTACATTGTATATTGTACAATACATTGTATATTAAATATGGTCTCGTTGATGAATAGGGAATTTGTGATTTATAAGAAGACATATTTGAAAGTGAAAGTATCCTGAGTCCCTCTATTGTCAGCGTACACACCCTGAGTTCCATCAGACTACCTAGCAGCAGAAAGCAGCACAACGACTCACACACAGAAAACATGGGAAACAAAATGGGAACAATATACCATCTCTTTGTGATGGAACCATGTAGGAGTAAGATTCGTCTTGACATAGCGGAGGAGCAGTTCAAGAGCATGACCGTGCTGCAGCTGAAGGAGAAGATACTAGAGAAGTCTCCTGAATACAAAGGTAAGCGTCATTGTTGCTACCAAAAGTAAGCCTGCCAGAGAAACTGTATGTTCTCACCAGAATGCGTGACTCCACCACGACTCCTTAACACCGCAGTGCGTGGTGGAGTCACGAACTTGGCTACATTTACGCTGCACCACGACAACAACCCCAATGTAAAGTGAATGAGGCTCCTTTGTCGTGGTGCACACACGCATTTCTACAACGTCCAGCAGTGAGCTTTTATTCTATAAAACGTTTTTAAAATCTACTTTATAGCTTGTAGTAACTCACGGGAGGCTTCTTTTATTTTATTTGTATTCATAATTTAAAAAATGTACACCCGGAAGTAAGTATCCTCCTTACTGTCGATTGATTTTACAGTGATATCTGCACTACTCATCGACTCAAAAACACCAGATTATCCTTGTTAATTACACAACATTGATTGGTTTAAATTGTGTACAATGCTTTTGTAATTTTCCCCTTCGATTCGGAGAAACAAATTTTTGTTCAGAGTTTAGGATGGCCGAAGACACTACACTACCCAGAATCCTCAGCTATTGTTCCGCTTTGCCTCAAGCTCTGTGATTGGTTGACCTCCAACTGCATTCCATATGAAAAAAAAGGTTTCGTAAAAGATCAAATCATACTTTATTCAGCAGTGCTTGCTTTACTCTTTGAAAGTCATCACATGAATGCATTGTAATGAATGGTTTGGCTGCATTAAACATTACACATCTGTCGTAGTTCTTTATTTATCTACAGAGATCGGGCCTCAGAATAGACCGGAAACTATTCTTTTACCGTTCTGTTTTAATTTCACAATAAAGTTAGTAGTAATAATTAGGGTCTGAGACCATAGGTCGGCGAAGACCCTATTGAAATCGGTTGCGCAGCGACCGATAAACCTGCGAAAAACACCCAAAAACAGGGAAAACGACCGACAAAAGCACAGAAAAGGTTCGGAAATAGTGACGGCAGATAGTCCGTGCGAGCCCACGGGAGTGCAACTCGCATAATTAATACTGTTACGATCAATTTAGTCGCTCGCTTCGCGAGCGATAACCATGCAAAACCCACTAAAAACAGGGAAAAAGACGCGTAAAAGCCCATTAAAAGTGGCCTAAATCATGACAGTAGGTAGCCCACGGCCTACAGTGACGTGGGCGTAGTCACTGTAGTGTTGCTTTTTACTGACTGTTTTAAAATGCCTTTTTCTTAATGTCTTACATTTTTGTAAAGCACTTTTGAATGTGTTATATTTGATGAAAACATTTAAATATTAAGACTACATACTCTTAATACAGTGGGAAAGTGGAAGGTCAATGATATAAATAATATAGTCTAGAAAATATCAAGAAGATACTGGAAGTGATCTCTACAATAAAACAGTTTAGTGCCTGATAGGAGGATGTGCAAAACAGACAAACTAATAAGGCTTTATTTAAACATGAAAGAATACTTTAGGTTAAGGTCTTCTTTTAAATAAGAAAAAAGCTTGGGGGTGTCTACAGATATTAAGCCTGACAAAGTACTTAACGTCTAATATATTGCATGGTTTGTTTTGGAACTTGACAATCAACTTTCCTGCAATGTTAACTATGTTGAAGCACTTATTTGAACTGATATTATACATATTAATTATACTCTTATAAGATGTATGTAGATAGTATAAGAAATGTGCAGAATATGTTTAATGGTGGAGGTACACAGATATCGATAGATGTCTTGTAATGCACTGTTGATGACCTGTGACCCAAGTTTTTCATTCATTGCATAACTACACCGTAGTTGTGTATATGATATGTCAATAAACCTTAGAAAATCTTGAAATCTTGAAAGGGATGTGCAAAATAGCCATTATATACAGTTTTTAATTAACTATTAGTAGAGAATAATGAGTAATGAATATACTTTATAGGGATCTGCAGATAAATATTTTGTCTTCTCAAGCACCTACTACCAAATATCTCGCCTAGTTGGCACTTGACAATCACCTTCACTGAATTTTACTCAGGTGTAACTGAAGTCTGATTTAAGGGTTGTTTATATTTCACATCATTAATCCAAATCTGTAAAGTAACTAAAATAAATGTAGTGGAGTAATAATACCAGGTTAACCTTAAAGAAAGCCCTCAGGATTATAAAAGACCCCCATCACCCCAGCCACAAACTGTTCTGTCTGCTGCCGTCTGGCAGGCGGTACCGCAGCATCAGGACTAAAACCACCAGACTCAGGGACAGTTTCATCCCACAGGCCATAAGACTATTAAACACCTGAACTTAGAAACAACATCTATAACATTCATCTGGCTGCTACTTAGAAATTATTTATCTAATATATCATATTCCAATCACTTTATATAGACTCTTATTGCACTATTTCACTTTTTACTATTTTACTATTTTTCGTTTTGTATTTACTTTTACTATTTTTTCTGTGTATCTGTTTTATTGTGTTGCACTGTTGTCCCATAGCTGAGGATTCTGGGTAGTGTAGTGTCTTCTGCCATCCAAAAACTCCGAAACAATATTTGTTTCTCCGAATCGAAAAATACAAAAGCATTGCACACAATTTAAACCAATCAATGTTGTGTAATTAACAAGGATAATCTGGTGTTTTTGAGTTGATGAGTAGTGCAGATATCACTGTAAAATCAATCGACAGTAAGGAGAATACTTACTTCCGGGTGTAAAATCCTCCATATCCAATGGGAATGGACGCTCACATTGCTCTCTGGGTCCGTAATACAATAAAGGGGACTTGATCAAATAGGAATATAATTATCTTTTAAATAACGTTAACTAAAGGGAACAATCTATTTGACACAGCTGAAGCTCTGGCCTTCCTTAAAAACTAACTAATTTAATAAAAATCACAGTTGTATTACACACAATGCAATGTTTTTTGAGAACAAAAATTGGTAAATAATGCAGCATAATACATTCTGACGAAAAATAAAAATTATTATGAATACAAATAAAATAAAAGAAGCCTCCGTGAGTTACTACAAGCTATAAAGTAGATTTTAAAAACGTTTTATAGAATAAAAGCTCACTGCGGGACGTTGTAGAAATGCGTGTGTGCACCACGACAAAGGAGCCTCATTCACTTTACATTGGGGTTGCAAAGTTCGTGACTCCACCACGCACTGCGGTGTTAAGGAGTTGTGGTGGAGTCACGCATTCTGGTGAGACCAGGTTGGATTTGAATCCGTTATATTCGTTTCTGCAAGCCACACACACATGAGCTGAGGAAAACGAGTCTGTGGCCGTTTCTCAATCGCGAGGATATTGGCTTCCAAGCCAATATTTCAAGGATGCTACGTCATCGAGTGCCGCTGAAGGACTGTTCCAATCTCCAGCATACTTGGAATTCCACCGAGGCCGCGTCCTTGGTTTGGGGGAAATTTCGAGGCTGCACATGGGTAGACTTCGCGTCCTTAAAATCCCCACAATGCTTTGCGCATGGACCAATTTCCCCAAATCTGTGGCGGAAGATGTAAGGCGGGGCCTCTCATATGACGCACACCTGCACACTTGCTAGCCTGTTCCACTCTTCGTTTTCCGAATAGCAGGAAGTATTCTTGCCTTGCTTCTGAAGCAAGATGCTCGGCTCGGCTGTGCTACCAGCCAGCATCCTCGCGATTGAGAAACGGCCTCAGTCTTACAAGGCCAAGAATTTATGTTAATATACAGGACATACATTTCAATGTATAATCCTACCTTTTAAGTGAAATATCTCTTTAGGTTACCTGACATTGATTCTGTTAAAATAGCGTAGATGTGTGCTTAAGTAAGCCTACAGTAGTACTTACGTTTTTAAGTTACATTCCCATTATAGACACTGGCTTATGCCATATATCGTATGACTGAAGGTCCAAGAAGAGCAAATTAAACTCACTTTTTTAACTACATGGCATATTTTTTAATTTAAATTAGAGAATTGTTCTGCCTCGTTCTGACTTCCTTTGTCTCTGTGTGTTCATGTTGTAGTATCAGACCTGCGACTGATCTTCAGAATGAATACTCTGGATGAGGACTCTACTCTGTTGTCTTCCTATGGAATCCAAGACAAATCACACATCCTCCTAACTCTAAGTCTACCAGGTGGAGGAGGAAGTCTTGTGGACCCAGTATTTCCCAGAAGTATGGAAAATCTCCTTTCTTTTTAAAACCTACTCTGGACATATATTTTTCCTGGACACATTTTAATAGATTTTACACCAGAACTGTGTTTCAGCAAGTGCCCAAACAATAAGCTCAAATCACACTCGGATTTAAGAAAAAAAAACGTAAACCTGTGTATGGAAGATTATTTAAACCCATTTCCACAGGTTTTATTGTGGATTAATAATGTAATTGTCACTTACTAAATGTATCTGCTGGTTTCAAAGGGCTGGGTGTGTCTTGTACCTTGAACTTTTGAGCTACTTCAGTCAGGTTATGGTCCAAACTACTGTAATCACTTCTGTCCTGTCCACTTCCTGTTAATACACCGTTCACTTAAACTGATGCTTTTAGTGGGCCTTTCTTTTATAGCTAAAATATGCAGCAGTGTCTTTTTTTGCTTCACTTCTATAACTCCTGTCTGCTTCTCCAAACTCTAAACTGGGGACGTGCTGACCTTCATTTACTGTGTTTTACACAAAACTGTACTATTATTGACTCATCACATAAACTGCCATTAATTCTGGGTCCATTTGTTTTAAACCCTGAGGTGGCATTACCTCTCTCCCAGCGAAGGAGCTGCTCGCGCCCAGACAGACAGCCATGGGGAGAATCTACCAGGTCGTGGTGCACGGACCTAGAGGTGACATACTCATGATCGACATGTGCAACACGGAGGAGCAGTTCAAGAGCATGACTGTGCTGCAGCTGAAGGAGAAGATACTAGAGAGGCTTCCTGAATACAAAGGTAAGCGTTATTGTTGCTACCAAAAGTAAGCCTGCCAGAGAAACTGTATGTTCAGCCGATTTGAATCCGTTATATTCGTTTCTGGAAGCAATACACACATGAGCTGAGGAAAACGAGTCTCAGTTTTACAAGGCCAATAATTTATGTTAATATACATGACATGCATTTCAATTTATAATCCTGCCTTTTAAGTGAAATATCTCTTTAGGTTACCGGACATGGATTCTGTTAAAATAGCGCAGATTTCAAGGTTTCAAGGCTTTTATATATAGGTGATATATTAGTGCTTAAGTAGGCCCACAATAGTACTTAAGTGTTTTAATTACATTCCCATTATAGACACTGGCTTATGCCATATATCGTATGACTGAAGGTCCAAGAAGAGCAATTACTAACTTTTTTTTAACTAAATGGCATATTTTTTAATTTAAATTAGAGAATTGTTCTGCCTCGTTCTGACTTCCTGTGTCTCTGTGTGTTCATGTTGTAGTATCAGACCTGCGACTGATCTTCATAGACAAGATGCTGAATGAGGACTCTGCTCTGTTGTTTTCCTATGGAATCCAAAACAAATCAACCATCTTCATAACTCTATATCAACCAGGGGGAGGTGGAGGAGGGAGGGACCCAGAATTACCTGGAGTGGGTGACAAGGATGGCAACAACAGAAGTATGGAAAATCTCTGTTGGTTTTAAAACCTACTCTGGATATATCTTTTTCCTGGACACATTTTAATAGATTCTACACCAGAACCGTGTTTCAGCAAGTGCCCAAACAATAAGCTAAAGTCACACTCGTATTTAAAAACAACGTAAATCTGTGTATGGAAGATTATTTAAATAATAATAATAATAATAATAATAATAATAATAATAAATGATATTTATATAGCACCTTTCAATGGACCCAAGGTCGCTGTACATGGTGGACAAACAAACAAACAGACAATCAAAGGGCAAACAAAAAATAAAGGAAGCCGGGGGACCAAGAAAGGGCTAGGGCCCGGAGGCCAGGGTGAACAGGTGTGTTTTTAATGATGATTTGAAGATGTCCAGGGAGGCAGCATTACGGATCTCGGCAGGAAGTGCATTCCAGAGGGTGGGGGCCGCAACACTGAACGCCCTGTCACCAACAGTTCGGAGGCGAGAGCGGGGGATGGAGAGCAGGCCCGTGTCTGAGGACCGCAGACTCCGAGAAGGGGTGTAGGGATGGAGGAGGTCCGATAAGTACTGGGGGGCGAGGGTATGGAGGGACTTGTACGTGAGGAGGAGTGTTTTGTACTGAATCCGGGACTTGACCGGCAGCCAGTGTAGGTGGATGAGGGTGGGGGTGATATGTTGCCATGGCTTGGTGCGGGTGAGAAGCCTGGCGGCAGAGTTCTTAAAGCGGCAGAGTTCTTAAAGCCATTTCCACAGGTTTTATTGTGGATTAATAATATAATTGTTACTTATTAAATGTATCTGCTGTTTTTAAAGGGCTGGGTGTGTCTTGTTGAACTTTTTAGCTACTTCAGGCAGGTACCACAATAATATGGTGCAATTATTGTAATCACTCCTGTCCACTTCCTGTTAATATACCGTACACTTAAACAGATTTTTTAGTGGGCCTTTCTTTAAGGAAGCAAAAATATGCAGCAGTGCCTTTTTTTGCTTCACTTCTATAACTCCTGTCTGCTTCTCCAAACTCCTAACTTGGGACGTGCTGACCTTCATTTACTGTGTTTTACACAAAGCTGAACCATTCTTGACTCTCATCAGTAGTAGTACATATCCCGCTTCAATCTCATTAGTATGCATAAAAAAGTGACAGGTCACACCTTCTAAGTCCCGCCCCCTAATTATGTTAATGACCCCCCTTTGATATGCTAATGACCCCCTTTGATCGAGGTGTTATCGCGTACAGGTGTGACATCCTCCCTTTGATATGCTAATGAGCCCCTTTGTTCGAGGTGTTATCGCGTACAGGTGTGACATCCTCACCGGTAGCCCCACCCCCCTCAGCCCACCCCCCTCCCCCTCACATACAGGTGCTACATCCTCCCCGTAGCCCCCACCCCCAGCTCAGCCCCCACCCTCTCAGCCCCCCCCCACTCAACCCACCCCCTCCCCACCTTACAGCAGGTGTCACATCCGCCCTGTCGCCCCCACCCCTCCCTCCATATTCCCGCCAGAAGATAGTGAGGGGGTGGAGTCAGGCATGAAAAAGAAATCTATGCAAAACTAGATAAAAGCCGTCATTTCCACTCAACAAGTCACCTAATCTTTCAGAAAAGAAAAATGGCAAAGAGACGCATCGATATGGGTTTAATCAGCGAGACGCCGGTAACAACTTACCACCATCCGTCGGGAGCGCCGGTCAAGAAACGGATGCAGTATCTATGCCGGGTTCAAACCCCTCCTGCAGAGGCTCTTCATGAAAAATGGAGTCTGGAAAATGGAGATGTTTGGGGTTTTGTGTTCAACTATATGGCGAACGAACTGCACTTCTACAATCTGAAGAATGGCGAAACCTATGGACCCAGCAGTGTTAAAGCGACGTTGACCTCAACAGATTGGGCTGTGTTAACTCTGGTGTCTTCCAGAGATCTCCGTGCAACCGTTGTATCAGAAAAAGCAGTGCATCAAGAAACCATCGTGGATCCATTATGGAATCATTCAGCCCTTGTACGTGCAATGTCTATGAAACCTGCATCAAAAAACAAAGAAACGCAAACTGTGGTCGAGATCAAAGAAGAGTTTTCATCGCAACCCATTCATGTGGAAGAAGAGGAAGAAAAGATTCACCCGCCGCCGCCAGTGAAAAGAATCCTGACAAGCACCGTCTGGGAAACTAAAAGCGGCCCGTCTGGTAGATGGTATTACCGCTCAAGCCGTTTGGTGACACGGGGGAAGGACCCCTCTGATGATTTTGTTTTGGAGTATTTCAACTCTACATGTGGGGTTTTTCAAACATCTTTGCGTGTGCCTCTGGTTGCTTGGCTGAAAATGATCGATGAAAAATCTACAAAGCTCAAAGAACTTTTTAAACAGAGTCAAACAGCGATAGACATTATAATGGTGAAAAAAACTCTCACTTTTGCAGATGACTCCTCCTCCTCCTCCTCCTCCTCCTCCTCAACATAATAAGTCCCGCCCCTCACCAGATCATTTAAAGCTAAGGACCCCCTAGACAACCGCTGAAGACTAACCATGGATCTGAGAATAAACAAGTCTCTCCCCGCGAGCCGCGACATGGAACAAGCCCTGGATCTGAGAAAAAACAAGTCTCCCCCCGCAAGTTACAGCCTGGAACAACCCCTGGATCTGAGAAAAAACAAGTCTCTCCCCGCGCGCTGCAGCCTGGAACAAGCTCCATCATCTCCAACAATCTGGACACCCGAGCTCAACATTGATGTTGCTGGCGTTGATGTTACTGGCTGGCATGATATGTACCAACCTCCATCTACTTCCCGACCCCCCGAGGAAAACAGCAGATTCTTCAGACACAGAAGACGACCTCCCCGATGGCGATACATGCTATGCTTGTAGCGAGGATTACTTCAGAGTGTGATGCTGTGGACGGGGCAGGGGCCGCTTCATTCCTGATTACGGTAAAATCTGTGGTGGTTCATCTATTGGATAAGGTCGTGCATCTGTACAGAAAGGAACAATGTTATGGCTGTCAAGTCGATCATCCCAGTCAAATGCAACATGAGTGTTTGTTTGAGATGCCAGAATATTATCTGGAGCGAAACTATGATGAAGTGGTAAAGAGACTGTGGACCGACCGTTTCATTCCAGCCATACGGGGTTCTCTACACTCGTGCAAGCTTTATGTGTCGGAGAGCAGGATCTTTGGAGCTGCCGAGGCGATTCTTCGCAATCTCAGAAGCACAAGACGGTTTGAGGCTATAAAAGCATACGAAAATCTTGGTGAAGACGACGAGTCACAGCTGAAGAATATAGAAGACGCATGGGACTTTTGGCAGCGAGAGGAAGAGCTTGAAACTTATTTGTAAAAAAAAAAGTACCACCATGTTTTTCTATTTTACTTTTTTTATTTTTATTTTACTTGATCTAGTGTGTCCTTCTTTGTAATCATGTTTTTTTGATTTAAATTGTTTTTGATTTTCTGCCTGGAGAAAAAAAAAAAAAAAAGTTTTTTAAATCTGATGTTGGTATATGCATCAAATCAATAAAATGTGTTGTAACAAAAACTGTTGTATTCATTACCTCATTGGGACGGTAACAGAGAACATGTCTGAGAAACGTGTCATGCAGAGGGTATATTACACTCCTTCTAATCCAGGGAGTTTAGGGGGCGTTGATAAACTCCATAGGGCTGTACAGAATGAGATGGGTAAACAAATAAATGTAGAGAAAGTCAGAGAATTTTTATCTGAACAAGATGCTTATACTTTACACAAGCCGTCAAGGGTACATTTTGTAAGAAACAGAGTTTTCGTACTCAGACCGCTACAGCAATTTCAAGCTGACCTTTGCGATATGCAGTCGTTATCCAAACATAATGACGGTTTTAATTATTTGTTAACAGTCATAGATGTATTTTCGAAAAAAGCCTATGCACAGGCAATAAAGAAGAAGACTGGTGCAGAAGTGGCGAAAGCCTTTGATAGAATTTTAACACACAGTCAAATTCCTAAAAAGATGCAAACAGACGCAGGGAAAGAATTCTTTAACAAAGTTTTTCAAGCCTTATTGAAGAAACGAGGTATTGCACATTATGCAACAGCCAGTGATATGAAGGCGTGTGTGGTAGAGAGATTTAACCGTACGCTGAAAACTAAAATGTGGAGGTATTTTACAGCTAAAAACACGCATAGATACATAGACGTCTTGCCTGAACTAATTGAAAGCTACAATAATAGTTATCACCGAAGTATTAAAATGACGCCTCTGCAGGTGACAAAGGAAAATGCGGCTCAAGTGTATCGTAACCTGTATACCCCATCCATCCATCGTAAAAAAGCTGCTACGAAAATGAACTTTAAGGAGGGGGAACTTGTAAGAATATCTAAGCTGAGAGGGGTCTTTGATAAAAAATATGAACAGAGTTATACCGATGAATTATTTACGGTGTCTGAAGGCATACCCCGTCAGCCCCCTGTTTACAAACTCAAAGATTATGATGGAGAGGAGATCAAGGGGACTTTTTATGAGAAAGAGTTACAAAAAGTGAAGGTATCTAATGACAAGGCTTTTCAAGTTGAGAAAATTCTGAAAAGACGTGTGGTGAGGGGGAAAAAACAGATGTATGTATGCTGGAAGAACTGGCCCGAGAAATTCAACAGCTGGGTTGATGCGGGGGAGATCAAAGATGTATAAAAACAACAGACTTTACGCTCAGTCCTTCATTACAGCCATGGAGATTAATGAAGGGTTTTATATTACGCTGCCTTCCAATGCCAGCCTTGATGTATTTCAAAACAATACAAGCTCTAGCTACCAGGTAAAACTTGCACAACC